>LD360096.1:43452-55573 GCA_001465055.1 Ptychodera flava | reverse complement strand
AGTCCCATAGACTTTTCATTAAAAGGCACTGATATTCAATATCAGTTGATATGTTTACCGAATGTTTACAAAAAAGTGTGTCTTGTTGAGTCCTTTATTTTTTCCATGCATAGAATAAGGTTCGTATTTGCAGTTTGACTTTTTTTAACATATTTATATATTGTCTCACAAAAATCATCCGTTGTCCCGCTTTTTTTTGGTCAGGGGGACAAAATGTCCCACAAAATTTTTTTTCTGGTGAGAACACTGGTATTCTGGTTCTCTGTGTCAAGTTTTTTGTCTCATATACAATGTTTGCCGTGTTGTCAAGCTGAAATTGTTAAAAGATACCTCTAATGGAACTTCAGGACCTGAAAATTGTGTTTCAAATGGACAATGTATTTTACAGATCATAAATTTGTCACATCCGGTTTGTGTGCTGACTCTGCCGCCAGATATTGCTGTTGTAAGTGCTGCTTTGAGACTGGCTGTGGACGTTGAAAATTGTAAATTTTATGTGACCCGAAAATTAGTGTATTTGAATCAGGGATAATTTCTAACAATATTGTTTGTTTGGTGATATTTGCAACAAACATTACAATTAACTTAATTCATTTGCAATTTCAAAAGCAAGTCACACATACCTCTCCCCCAACTCCCCCCCCAAAAAAACAACAACAACAACAACAACAACAACAAAAAACACAACAAATAATCTGGAGGATCAACAGCTTTTTCTGAGGGCAGTATGGGTACATGAAACACACATACGTTATGATTAGAATAAATACCACTCAAAGGTAGCAAAAACATTGAAAAAACCTGAAATTATTTACTACAGTAAATGTGCAACTTTATTCTGACACACTTTGAAGAGAACAACATTTTGTGGGCATGTCTTTGTCATTTAATCATACGTAAATTTTGTAAAACATTGCAAAACAACACTTGCTACATACTAGTCTCAGTAATCCAGACTCTGCTGTGGGAGCATGACTTACAGAATGTGTCAGCTAAGTAAATGCATGCTGTTTTGACAGGAGTTGGGTTTTAGCTAAAGAATAACTTGAAAATGCACATCTCTCAAAGACAGAAAAAATGTTTCAGCTTGGTATTCAATCACAAGTTTCTAAACTGTTACAGTACAAACAGTTACAGAAAATGACATGGCTAAAATAGGAATTTCCAATTACAGAAGTTTGAAGAAAGCTGTAAAGGCTAGGTCATAGCTCATATTGCAAATTAAAAGATGACAATGAGATCCCCGTTAAATTTTAAGTTGAAATTATTTTGTCGGGGCACCCGGGTGACACATTGGTATCATCTGTGACTACCTTAAAATGCCTATTTTCCAGTGGAGTATGCGTTTCTTTTGTCTACCAACCATTTATGTAATTGGTTGACGTCAACATTTGCAAAGATGTCTGCCTTAATATTGGGGAAATGTGGGTGTCTCCTACCAGGTATCAGTTGAAGTACAGATGATTTGTTTTTCAACTCATTATAAACTACTCTGATGTCACAAGAAACATCTTTTTTAGTATGTTCCCCAGACACTAATGGCACATTCAATTCTTTCTTGAGCTGCAATTCAATATCGTTACAAGACATTAAAGTCTTGCCAATCCGTGCAATGGCAGCAGCAGTATGATTTGATCCAAGCATTTTTATTCTTTTTTTAGCTAATTTATTAAGCAGTTCCATGACATACAGTCCCCATCTAAATTCTTGCCTGAACCCCCCGCAAGATTAACAAATCTGTTATATTTGATCTGGTGAGCTAGTCGAGGTGAGAGCAGGGCTTTGGTGCTTGCCTGGAGCAAAAATGCCTCGTCTATATTTGACTTTATGACATGTTTCGTATACTAACATGGAAAATCTCCAGTTCCTCATGCAACAATCGCCATCTCCAGCTGCAGTGGTCATGACTGAGACTCTCCTACGAAGTCCGTACTTCATGACAGCAGTTGCATAATTGTATAGTAGTAGGGAGAGGGCAGTCAAGCTTGAATTGTTGGTGAGTGGGGAGCAGGCAGACCATAGATACTGGAGGGCAATGGGCATCAAAATTCAATGGGAGGGCATATTTTGTGTGTATGCCAGTGGGAGGCAGTTATAAACAGCTCTACTTTCCCCTCCAAATTTTAGGTCAAGGTCAAAAATAACTAAAATCAGTATATCAGCCTCCAAAACATGTTTCGTGATGATGTTGTGAAATTGATGAAAATTACCAGTTGGCGGCACCTGAATATTGTTTATTGTATTAAGTGCAAACGTGGCAGCATGCTAGAAAATGTCCACTTGGCAACATGTTTGTAGAACCGGCCACAATTTTTAAACTTGGTACACCAGCCAGAATGAATGTATTTTTCAATGCATTTGATCTTTCCCTCACTTGATTGGTTGTGTTTAGCTCATTCATGTTTCTCATACGTTTTTCAGTGCCGATAAAGTGTTTTTATCTCCCGCTTGTCGACCAGTATTTTATCACGGTTACGTGTGGTTCGATACATAGTGGCTGCTGCGTGGTATGCATACCACGCGGCGGCCGCTATGTATCGAATCACACGTAACTATGTATTTTATTGTAGCTGTGGAAAACGCAGCTATCTGTGGTGGGGTAGTGTGCGTCTCTGCGGGTCATCAAAAGGTCAACCCATCTACGGATAGCTGCGGGCCATCTTGGAGCGAAAACAGGTCAATTATGGCGACCCAACTTGGGTCGGGACTTTGAACGACAAATCAATAAAATGACCTGTACCTGCCTGAACTCTGATTATTGCTTATTCCTTATATCCTTTTGTTCACAAAATCTCTTGTTCGTGTACATATTTTGGCATTTTCCAAGAACTAAAAGATTTTCACTCTGGCAACGGACTCTGACTTCTATTGATATGCTAATAGGAACGACATGTGTTCGGACGTGACTAGAGAGAGGGCCGGTCAGCTATATTTTACAGTATCAATTTTCACTGGCAGCAGTTTTATCCCTCTTTTGTGATAGGAACATGTTGTATTCAGGTTGGCTAAATTCTTAGACTTAAACAACAAGCAAAACGAAAGAATATTTGAATGATGTGCATCCTAAAACAACTTAGATTCACTAGCCAAGGGATATTGGCACTCTCCCTCAAGCAAGACTCGGCTGAAGCTAGCAGCCAAAACCTAGCAGTCAAAACTATGGAGTGGAAGCTAGCAGTCAAAACTTGCAAGCCACTTTCCTCCTATATTTTGAAGTCATGTGGACATCGTTCAAACGTACAAGGATCTTTGTACAAGTATCAACACAAATACATCATTTATTAATCCATTTCTTTGCATAAATTATCTCCATTCTAATTAGCACCTATGCTAGCTAGCCTATGGCTATACAGCACAATGCATTGTCTGCTTGAATGAAAGAAAGAGTGTGCACCCATAACACCTAGCATGTCTTACACATATACATCCATACTAACAAACCACACTTGTCTCATTTCTTAATTAATTTCTTTGCATAAATTTTCTCCATTCTAAGGGTATATGCTTGCTAGCCCATGGCTATAAAGCACGATGCATTGCCTGCTGTAATGAAAGAAAGAGAGTGCATCCATTTCACCTAGCATATCTTACACATATACATCCATACTAACAAATAAGACTTGTCTCATTTCTTAATTAATATCTTTGCATAAATTATCTCCATTCTAATTAGCATCCAGTACCGGTACATGCCATCCTATGGCTATAAAACACAATGCATTGTCTGCTGGAGTGAAAAAAAGTGTGCATCCATTTTACCCAGCATGTCTTACACATATACATCCATACTAACAAACTACTCTTGTCTCATTTCTTACTTAATTTCTTTGCATAAATTATCTCCATTCTAATTAGCATCTATATGCTAGCATATGGCTTTAAAGCACAATGCATTGCCTGCTGTAATGAAAGAAAGAGTGTGCATCCATAACACCTAGCATGTCTTACACATATACATCCATACTAACAAACCACACTTGTCTCATTTCTTAAATAATTTCTTTGCATAAATTGTCTCCATTCTAAGGGTATATGCTTGCTAGCCTAGGGCTATAAAGCACAATGCATTGCCTGCTGTAAAGAAAGAGAGTGCATCCATTTCACCTAGCACATCTTACACATATACATCCATACTAACAAATAAGACTTGTCTCATTTCTTAATTAATATCTTTGCATAAATTATCTCCATTCTAATTAGCATCCAGTATATGCCATCCTATGGCTATACAACACAATGCATTGTCTGCTGGAGTGAAAAAAAGTGTGCATCCATTTTACCCAGCATGTCTTACACATATACATCCATACTAACAAACTACTCTTGTCTCATTTCTTAATTAATTTCTTTGCATAAATTATCGCCATTATAATTAGCATCTATATGCTAGCCTATGGCTTTAAAGCACAATGCATTGCCTGCTGTAATGAAAGAAAGAGTGTGCATCCATAACACCTAGCATGTCTTACACATATACATCCATACTAACAAACCACACTTGTCTCATTTCTTAATTAATTTCTTTGCATAAATTATCTCCATTCTAATTAGCATCCAGTACATGCCATCCTATGGCTATAAAACACAATGCATTGTCTGCAGGTGTGAAAAAAAGAGTGTGCATCCTTTTTACCCAGCATGTCTTACACATATACATACATACTAACAAACTACACTTGTCTCATTTCTTAATTAATTTCTTTGCATAAATTATCTCCATTCTAATTAGCATGTATATGCTAGCCTAGGGCTATAAAGCACAATGGATTGCCTGCTGTAATGAAAGAAAGAGTGTGCACCCATTACACCTAGCATGTCTTACACATATACATCCATACTAACAAACTACTCTTGTCTCATTTCTTAATTAATTTCTTTGCATAAAATATCTCCATTCTAATTAGCATCCAGTACATGCCATTCTATGGCTAAACAACACAATGCATTGTCTGCTGGAGTGAAAAAAAGAGTGTGCATCCATTTTACCTACCATGTCTTACATATATCCACCCATACTAACAAACCACACTTGTCTTATTTCTTAATTAATTTTTTTGTATGGATTATCTCCATTCTAATTAGCATCTATATGCTAACCTAGGGCTATAAAGCACAATGCATTGCCTGCTGTAATGAAAGAAAGAGTGTGCACCCATAACACCTAGCATGTCTTACACATACCATAGGCGCACGGCTCATTTTAAAATCAATTATCTGAATTTTTAATGTTGAAACATGCATTTTATTAACAAATGTGCAAACGGAAATTGTGCGGCCAGATTTTGAGGCACACAGTGAACAGTGCCCATATCACTACACTACAGTGCAGTGCACGGCTGTGGTCGTTTAGCTCTGCTGTTACTTATGCACTCGGCGAATTTTAAAACCACTTGTCTGTAATTGAATGGTGAAACATGCATTTTATTAATAACTGTGCAAACAGAAATCATGTGGACAGCTTTTGAGACATACTGTGAGCAGCGCCCAGAACACGGCTGTGGCCGCCCGGCTGTCTTGTACACATAACTCTAAAGGTACGAAACTATTGGGAAAATAATTTAAATAAAATCCGTAAAATAAAACGTTGTTGGCAACCCTGGGGATTCAAACTTCTCTTTGTTGTCGCATGCGTGGTACTAAATCGATTGACTGGGTTCTTGAAACACAAAAACTGCACCGGGCCATGTAATTGCTTGTAAGTCGCTAAATTTTACCTCCGGACAACTCCCTTGACACCGCCATTTTGAAGGCTATTCTTCAATGACGTACATGTATTGGTTTAAAAGGAAAGTATGCGCATGCGTCAACTTCAAGCTGCACACTTTGAAATTGGCGCTGGCATGGGACTTGTCCGTAAAAAACATTGCGCTAATTATCAGCCGTAGATAGGACCCATGTTGACTTTACAAGGTAGGAAGCCAATCGATCAATTTTTGTAAGTATCCCCTTGATTAAGTTGAAGTTTGAATCTCGAGGATGGCCAATAACTGTTAATTTTGTCTAATTTAAAAATTATTTTCCAAATACTTTCATAACTTTAGAGTAATGTGTACAACTACAAGACAGCCCAGCGGCCACAGCCGTATTCTGGGCGCTGCTCCGCACTGTATGTCTCAAAAGCTGCCTGCATGATTTCCGTTTGCACAGTTATCAATAAAATGCATGTTTCAACATTAAAATTGTAGAAAAGTGATTTTAAAATTCGCCATTTGTATAAAGTCAGTAACGTTAACAGTAGAGCTGAGCGGCCACAGCCGTGCACGGGGCACTGTTCACTGTATGTCTCAATAGCTGCCGCTGCCCGCACGCTTTCCGTTTGCACAGATTTTTATAAAATGCATGTTTCAACATTAAAATTACAGACAAGTTATTTTAAAAGACGTCGTGTGCCTGTGCACATACATTTACTAACAAACTACACTGGTCTCATATAGCTGCTGGAATGAAAGAAAGTGTGCACCCATGTCATCTACCATGTATTACACATATCCATCCATACTAACAAACTACGCTTGTCCCACTTCTTAATTAATTTCTTTGCATAAATTATCTCTTTTATAATGATGATGTGTATGCTGGCTAATGGCTGTAGAAGTGAATGCATGGTCTGCTGGAAAGAAAGGAAGTGTGCATCCATTTCACCTGCCCTGTTTTCTGCACATTCATCAATACTTACAGACTACATATACCTCAACTCTTAATTAATTTCTTTGCATAAATTATCTTTATCGTAATTAGCATCCGTATGCTGGCTGGAAACATAATGCACGGTCTGCTGGAATGAAAGAAAGAGTGTGCATCCATTTTACCTACCCAGTCTTATAAATATACATCTATACTAACAGACTACTCTTCTTCCATAATTTCTTTGCATAAATTATCTCCATCATAATTGGGACGTACATGCTAGATTATGGCTGTAGAACAGAGTGCATAGTCTGCTGGTATGGCATGTGAAATTTGTTAGTATAGATCTAAAGACACAGAACAGGCTACGTGAAAAGGATGCACACTCTATCTTTCCAGCAGACACTGCATTCTGCTGTATAGGCTAGCGATTATGTGGTAATTAAAATGGAGATTATTTATGCAAAGAAATTAATTAAGAAATGAGAGAAGTCGTATTTGTTAGTATGGATGCTACTATGCTAGACATGCTAGGTGAAGTGGATGCACACTCTTTCTTTCATTCCAGCAGACAATACATTCTGTTGTATGGCCATAGGCTAGCATATAGGTGATAATTAAAACAGAGATAATTTATGCAAAGAAATTAATTCAGAAATGAGACAAGTGTAGTTTGTTAACTAGTATGGATGTATATGTGTAAGACTTGCTAGGTGAAATAGATGCACACTCTTTCTTTCATTCAAGCAGACAATGCATTGTGCTGTATAGCCATAGGTTAGCATATATATATGTTAATTAAATGGAGATAATTTATGCAAGGAAATTAATTAAGAAATGAGACAAGTGTTGTTTGTTAGTATGGATGTATATGTGTAAGACATGCTAGGTGAATTGGATGCACACTCTTTCTTTCACGCCAGCAGATAATGCATTCTCTTGTATCCACAGGCCGGCCAGCATATAGGTGATAATTTAATTAGAGATAATATATGCAAGGGAATTAATTAACAAATGTGACAAGTCTTAGTTCTTAATATGGATGTACATGTGTAAGACATGCTAGGTTAAATAGATGCACATTCTTTTTTTCATTCTAGCGGACAATGCATTCTGCTGTATAGCCACAGGTTAGCATATATATGTTAACTAAAATGGAGAAATTAATGCAAAGAAATTAATTAAGAAATGAGACAAGTGTAGTTTGTTTGGATGTATATGTGTAAGACATTCTAGGTGAAATGGATGCACACTCTTTCTTTCATTCCAGCGGACAATGCATTGTGCTGTATAATCATAGGTTAGCATATATATGTTAATTAAAATGGAGATAATTTATGCAAAGAAATTAATTATGAAATGAGACAAGTGTTAGTACTGACCTATATGCTTTGGACAGGGTAGATGAAATTGGTGCACAATTCTGATCAAGCAGACAGTATCCTTTTCTGGGATGGCAATAGCTCTTTTGCACTAATTGGGGCTGTTTAATTAACATAATTTATGCGAACAAATAATTAGTAAATGATGTGGTTGTATTAGTGAATGCTCAAAGAACATTGTTCATTAGATCTATGTGCACTTGCCTTCAAAATATAAGAGGAAGGTGGCACTTAAGTTTTGGCTGCTAGCTTCCACACCATAGTTTTGGCTGCTAGGTTTTGGCTGCTAGCTTCAGCAGAGTTCAAGCAAGCTGTGCAGACCAGACGACGCACTATCATTCCAAGTGAGAGCGATCGATCATCAGATCACGCAACTACGACATCAGTTGTACCATCCCATTTTAGCTCCATGGTTGTACGACGCACTACGCGCAGAACTATTAGTAACCATGGGCGTACGTTGCAGTCCCCGGAGTTTAGTAAAGCCTAAGCGTAGGTTTGTTAGTGATGAACTTGATACAAACTTTACATAAAAGGAAAATATGGACGAACGTCACACAACTTCTGGAGATTCAACTATCGGTTCGTGTTCGTGTCGGCCACATAGACGATCTACCACTATGACTGCCAATTTTAGGTCGAACCCAGAACTTGCGAAGAGGAAATGAACCTCTATTACCCAGCCCAATCTCATCGTGATTCAACTACTCTTTCGATTTTCTTGTCGGCTACAACCTTACCGTCAACAGCAAAGTGTGAAGTTCGTTTCGGTCTCAAGGATCCCTGGTTTCCGAAATAATACCATCCTTCGTTTGTGTCGTCTCAACAGCGAACAATTACTGCAATGGAGGGACCGTGCTGCACAACACAATACTCAACTATCAACTACCTGCTAATTCTAAGCTTTGAGCATGCGCATTTGCATGTTTGGACGTCCCCGGTTGTCCCCATGTGACCCATGGAAAAAAACTTTATCCCAGTGAACCTCTAGCGGGCGCTCACAAGGGTCGAATCATCTCAATCCACTTAACTTTCAAATGATGACATACCGGCACGGCATTTTTTGCTCACGTGTTCACACACGTGAGCATATGTCGCAGCGATGTCTGTCTGTCTGTCTGTCTGTGTTTCTGTACGTCTGTCTGTCTGTGTGCTCAATATCTCAGAAACGGCTCATCAGATCAGAATCAAATCTGGTAGGCTACATAGATTCAGTTTGCAAATGGCAAGAACTGATTAGTTTTTGAGGGGTATGGCTTGCTTACTTTTTGCTTATTTGCATAATTAATGATTTTAGAAAGAACATATATATATATTTACAACGACTGCACACAATGTGATGAGATTTGCTACAAATTTTAATTACACCAAGATATATCAGCTGTGAAAGATATTAAGGGGTGACATAAAAGGTAATGGATAATTTGCATATTTAATGAACGTTACTTATTAGGGATATATATCTGATTTGACTTGATCAAAATCGACAAAACTTGGTATGTATATTGAAGATACTATGATTTAACATTATTGAAAGTCATTAAAGCATTTTTACTTCATCAAACTCTTAATTTGCATGTTTAATGAACTTTGAAGTTAGGGATATTTCTTTGAATTGACTTGACCAAAAATGATGAAACTTGGTATGTACATTAAAGATACTATGATATAACATTGTTGAAAGTCATTAAACATTTTTACTTCAGCCACTTCCTTATTTGCATATTTAAAAGACTTTCCTAATTAGATATATATATCTGAATTGACTCGACCAAAGTTGATGAAACTCGCTATGTAAATTAAACATACTATGATATAACATTATTGAAAATCATTAAGCAGTTTCACTTCAGCCAATTCCTTACTTACATATTTAATGAACTTCACTAATTAGGGATATATATCTGAATTTACTCGACCGGAGTTGATGAATCTTGCTACATATATTGAAGATACTATAAAACAACATTATTGAAAGTCATTAAACTCTTTTACTTCAGCCAATTCCTAATTTGCATATTTAATGAACTGTCCTAATTAGGGATATTTATCTTTATTGACTGATCAAAGTCGATGAAACATGCTATGTACATTGAAGATACAATGATACAACATTGAAAGTCATTAAGCATTTTTACTTTAGCCAATTCCTTATTTGCAAAGTTAATGAACTTTCCTAATTAAAAGGGGCACTCCCACTCAGTAACATTTTTAAAACACATTTTTTTAATGCCAACAGTCGATATTGGACTTAGCGACTGTGCGCGGATTGCGAGATATCGATAAAAACATGTTATTTCCCGAGCGTATTTTTCACATCCCGAAGTTAAACGAATGTTCTAATTTTGACTCGAAATACCCTGAAGGTTTGTTGTTGTGCTGATTGACGATATTCTAGGGAGTCTACAATAAGTTCGAACGACGCAATTAATTTACTTCCCACTGCAAAGACTTTATATACAGCATTATGCCTTTACCTCAGGTAAGTTTTTAAAAACTTCTCCTTAGTTTTTGTCGTTTTCATTTTTCTAAATCGGTTGTATTATATTTTCAACCAATACCACATAAACATCAGTTTTTACATGTCAAATATTAGCCGCCTCAGATGACTACATTTTGTCGTCTGCCACACATTACGCCGCGCGCGTGGTATGCATGCGTGGCATGCATCTATGCATATCACGCGGCGGCCGCTATGTATCAACCGCACGTAACTGTGCATGTCACCTTTGCCAATTCTGGTGGAATCAGCAAAAATTGTTTTTCGTTTATACGCCTAGTCAGTAAGACTCAGCTTTCTCCCACAGGCCATGACCGATCACCGACGCCAGTGATACTGTGGCGTACAGCAGCGTCAGCGTAGACTCGTACTCCATAGCTTAGTTGACAATGGCCCCAGTGCCGAACGTTCGATGTTCGGAAGCTGAATTTAGGTGGGCCACCGGAATTCAAACTTTTACTTTTTTGAAGACATGTTTTTATCGATATCTCACGATCCGCGCGCAGTCGCCTCGTCAAATATCGACCGTTGGCATTAAAAAATATGCTTTAAAAATGTTACCAAGTGTGAGTGCCACTTTAAGGATATTTATCTGTCTTGACCAGACCAAAGCTGACGAATTGCTTTGTACATTTAAGATATTATGATACGATATTATTAAGGTAGAACGCACCTCGGGGACAGAAATTCGGGCCTTCAAATTTTGTCAATTTTCTTCTGACCTACCACTTGTGAGGGCTCATTTTGAATCTCTTGGCGAAAGAAAAGTTTTCACCGTCTTAGTTTTTCGAAAATCGGAAATTTTATTTTTTCCCATAGAGTTAACACAGGGGTGGCGGCCATTTTGAATTTCAAATATCGAGAAATCGCAAGTTATTTGTCTCTCTAGTACCAAAGTTTGCACGGTGACCCCTGATTTTTATTCTTACTTTGGTAAGAGAATGGTTGAAAGTTTCGCTGAGGAAAGTTTGAGCAAAAGTTTAAGTCTTTCACTTTCGAGGTGCATATTACCTTAAAAGTCATTTAACATTTTTACTTCAGTCAATTCCCAATTTGCATATTTAATGAGAACATTTCAGTCAATTCTATATTTGCATATTTTAATGAACTTTCCTGATTGGGGATATATACTTAGATTTAGAATTAATCTGTGGTGAATATTATTCGTTATAATGATCATAACACTTTCAATGAAGTTCCATACATGTGGCAAAGTTTCAAATTTACACATAACTGCAATACATAATGAAACACGTGAGCATTTTTAGTTCATATCTGGTAGCATATACTCCACAACAAAACTTTTGACGATGACGCAACGCCTTATAACAAAAAGTCTACACTGCTGAGTACAGAGACTGTTACTTACGGGGAGAATTATTTCTTGGGGTGGAGGAGGATTTTGGGAAGAAAAATTGTCAGCAGGTGAAGGTGAAAAGCAAAAAAATAATCCTGTAGTAGCTGGAAGAAGAAAGAAGTCTCTTTTGCTAAGAGTACTTATCATAGTTATACCACTCCAGGTCATGTGACCTATTGTTCTTGCCATCCATTTATTCCTGAAAACACGACTGACACCTATTGTTCTTATGCAAAATAAGTAATCAGTCATACT
>LD360096.1:9733-42419 GCA_001465055.1 Ptychodera flava | reverse complement strand
TGACCTCTGTGAACCTTTCGACGTACAATGGCTCACTCCATTCCATTGTGGATATTCAAATCAAAAGTAGACGATTTATTGACAGTAATTTTCAAATTTTAGAGAAGGTTGGCCTGTTTTTCGTGGTATAAGTCGTTAATCGCACCTCGTAGGTGAGCTGTTACAGTTGTAATCACCACACTTATGGTCAGGAACTTGTAAACATCACTCGGCCTTCGGCCTCGTGATGTTTACAAGTTCCTGACCATAAGTGTGGTGATTACAACTGTAACAGCACACCTACTCGTGCAATTAACTATACTAAAATCTGCAATTTATATACCTACTATGACACACACATTAATCTTTGACTGAAGTATCTGTTTGTTAAGGGGCATGATATTGCCATGTGTCAAGCCGGTTACAATAGCCAACATGCATATAGGCAGCGAACGCATTTTCAGTCCTGACTGAAATTCAATTGTTAGCAATAACAAAACACTTTATGCATATGTATGCTAATTAAGTTGACAAACTGAACTCTTTGTCATTTCTGTCATTAATCTAAGAATCATGAAAAGATTGTTTGGAGATACAGTTATACTGTTCTTTAAATATTGAAGGGAAAAGGGAGTAGGAACTGCACCTGTGTGAGTTTCTTGTTTACAAACAATGTATATCGTGTACGATTTCTAGATGTATCTCATCATCATAGCTGCACCGCAGACTATGACAGATCTAGATATGTTTTAACTTTCATCAATCACCAATCTACCCTGTGTCATGATATGATTACTCAGCACATCACAGTGTTGAATACGTCAACTACTTGGTAGCGGTAGACTACTACCCCGGCGGTGGCAGTCCCCGGGTTGGTGGGTACCCATGCTTGTTACCCAAGTTTGAAAAGTACCCCCTTTCCTAGAATATTTCTGAGAAAAACACCCCCTATTTGTAGCAAATCAGGGAGAAATTAGCTGTAAAAAAATACCCTTATTTTTGAAATCTAGGAGGTTAGTATGTTGACTTCCAGGGTTGACCCTGGAGGTTGACTTTGTATACATGTACATACATGTATACAATGTATACAATGTATACATACAATGTATACATGTTGGTGATGAAATCCATTGTATTTTATTATGTCCAAGTAAACCAGCACAAACTGTACGAACAATTTACTTAGAAATAATTTTTAACATTCAGAACCAGCTAAAATGCTTTGACAATGATTCTCTTTTTAAGTACTTTTTGTGATGTACTGACAGTTGCGTGCATTGTTCATGTTGTTGCAAAATACATGAATGAATTGTTTCAGATTTTCAATCAGAAAGTTTAATTACTTTTGAGCTAGTGTGAATGAAGTGAATCTGAAAACTTTTCAGTGTTATACATTTTCTTCCCCTTCTCTCTTTCTTTCTGAGCCAATGTCATTATTGTGAACACGGCTAATAAATAATAGTAACATAGTACATCACAAATGTTTGACAGTTTGTCCTCACCTAATTTTAGTCACATTCATCACCATCCGATCCCTCCACCCGTGGGTGGAGGGACGGTGCATTCATACACAATCATCTTCCTTATCCGTTTCTTTGTGAGTGAGACTAGACCAGATTTAGTGTCCTAGGGAGATTATGAAAGGACTACCCCTAATCTCGGAGGTTACTCTGAAAAAGTACCCCTTTTTCTCGATTTCACGGACCTAGAATCTCCGAGATGACTGAAGAAAAACACCCCCTTTTCCGTGAATTTGGTAACGCGCATGGGTACCCACCAACCCGGGGACTGCCACCATCGGGACTACTACTCCAAATATTTCAAAGTTGCAAAAGCAGAAAACACGAAAAGCTACACTGTGGTAAGTTACACCAAATCCATTTTCTCAAGACATAGGCAATCAGTCATTATCAACAGCCACATCTCAAAATCACAACGTCTTCAATGGGGTGTTTTTCAAGGATCTGTGTTAAGACCTATACTATTTTGCATCTACATCTCACCACTTGGAAATCTAATTCGATGTCACCATCTCAACTTTCATCGATATAACAACAGTTTTGTCTTTGTTTCTATTTTCTGACAGTGCTACACTCACCAGTACCTGGGATGGAAGATCGAAGTCGTGAACTCTTTTTCAAGTGCCTCCAACCTTTCCAGCGCTGGCTTCACTGTTACGTGTTTGTTACGTTTTGTATATTTATCAATACAAACTTTAGTTTGCAAGCATGCACATGCACCAAGGACTATATCTCTCATCGTAAAAGGGTGACGCCGCTTCTGTAGACGTATAGTACTAATTCATGCAGGAATCTATTGTATAAAATTTACTCATGTATGATGACCAATTAGCGATCATAATGATCAAATTTTACCGGCATATGATCATCAATTCCCATTACCTTACATTCAAAACACAAAGTAATATGTAATTCACTAAAGCAACTGATTAGATATCGTTTTTAGAAAAGAAGAGTTTGTCGCAATTTCACTCACAGTGTATGACTACAAATTTAAAAGAATTATATAAATATGAAAGAAATCTATCACTCAGAAGTCGGAGCCTTTAGGCCTATGTCTAACTTTCTATAAGTTAACATTTTCTTATCTCAGGCCCAAGACATGCAACCATATTGGATTTCGGTGTGAGTTAGAATTGTTGATGCGAATAATTAATCGTCAATTGCAGCCTGGTTGGCCACCTTTGCACCATGTTACACTTTTTGACTGGTGACAAATGTTATGCCCTTCACAATCATATCGCGACGTTGCTGACAGGGACAACAGTTGATCATCTTTCTACCAGGCTCAATAGACAAACCACAGAGATAAAATTCAACTTGAGAGAAAGAGGATTAATTTGCTTACATGGAAAACCTTTCACTGATAGGTTATGAAAATTCGACATACATTGATGAAGACACGGAGTGAAATCGCGTTTCGTTACATGCCAAAAGTAATCGATCAATCCTGGAAAACCTTCACAGACATTCCTTTCCAGGAGGTGAGGCACCAAATCAAAGTGATCATGCCAGCTCTTATTCATCGGCAGCTGTGTGTAAGTAGTACCAGTAATCACATCTATTCCTTCGCCTCATCATGTGTCGCAGGCTAGACCTAGCAGTATTTTTATTTAAGGTTTTGTCCAACAGTCGTGAAATTAAAAAAAAAAGTTGCTTTTCTTCGCCAATAACCTTATTACGAGTATATGAAGTGTAGACATACTGATACAGCAATTAAGACATCGTCCCACATTGGCTGACATTGACTTCAGTCCAAATTAGGTAATGTAATTTTATGATTATTAGCAATTACATTACCAAACGACGTCATGTAATTTCGAGAATGAATATTTCGTTTGGTCCACAAAGTTACAGAATTTCTGGTGAAAACTGACGGTGAAAGACAAAGGGAAGCCCGCATTTCTTGTTACATTGCATTACTAAAGTTCGCACTTCGATAAAACCCAGTTATAAAAACAAACTCAGTAGTGTACTGTTGTTCATACATGTTAGTTTAATCCCGGTTGAAGTTTATTTTAATTTCATTTATTTGATGAGGCAATGACGTATAACTTCTTGTACTTGGGCATATCACTATCAGTTGCTGATTGAATAAAAAAAGTGAGTCATATCAGGATTTACTTTGTATTGAACACCATGGACAACGGTAATATAGACTTCAAAGTTTGGTGCCACAGCTCATTGTTTGAAGTATATCGCTTAAAGTTATAGAAATTAACAATAACCCAAAAAGTATATTATTTTAATACCAATCATTTTTAACTCGTGTTCACAGATTAGAGCCTATATCGTACTGATATTATGTGTGTCAGTCTGTCTTCCCACGTCGTAAATCATTGAGAAAATATAAGAAAGACGCTGAAACGGACGAGTGAAGATTTAGAACTTGAATTTGTTTACTGAATACAGCCATGGGTAGGCCTCACGCACCAGCCACTGATACATCAGAGTATATCTCAAATAAGCGAATGGGCCAGTGAGTGTTTGAGTGTCTCTGCTGTGAAAATCTGTCTTTGCCTGAATCTCTGCCTTTCTGAGTGTGTCTAAGTTAATGCGTGTGTCCATTTGTACAGTATCGTGGGTATGTCGGGTACCGACGCCATGAAGAACACAATAAGATGACATACAAGACTCTCATTTTTACTGATATTAGAAAAGATACAAAAGTACAAATTATCACTAATAAGTTTCATACATGATAGATTCACAGAATATTTGGTAAGGATTTGTTTTAATTCATTGAGCGGCTGCAAAGTTATTTGTGAATCAAAACCTCTAACAGCCATCACCTAGAACAGTACAAATATTCGCTAAGGCTTGGGAAGATGAGTCTATGGTTACAAACAAACTAGTACAATTTCTAATGTTCCTCATATTGGTGCATTAGTGCATACCCAGGTGAACTTTGGTAAAGTTTAGTACTTTTAATTTACTCCGTTACCTCCCATAACAACAACACTTGAGTAACTAAACACCACTGACAACAAATTATTTTAATTTCTGTATATTGCCTAACATACCGGTATAATATACAAGAAAATACAGAATTTCCATTCTCCAACAGATATTTGAAAAGGATTTGAAAACGACATCATTACCTGTTGGTTTACGACAATTCTTTGTTTGTAATTGATGTAGAAAATTATTAGATTGTTATACTTTGTTATTTCGCTGACTAATATATGTCTTTCTAAGCCACAACTCTCAAGTAGTCATGTCATTGTAACGGGTAAATACTGGAATTATACAATTTTTAGTTAAAAGAGTTTGCATAAGCTATGCTTGCAAACAAAGCCTACGTAAATTATCTGCCCCTCATAATTTCAAATTCGGCAAAAAGTACCAAAACATTCACAAGTGATGATCACTTTATCCCTTACAGTAAAAGTACATCAAATTGCAGAAAATTTGTAAGGTACACAAACTCTACAATAGCGGTTTAGTTTTGGAAGTGCATTGTGACAAGGGTATACCCTTGCTGGTGCGTTCGTTGTTGACTTTGTCAAAGTTAATCCAGTGATAATCTGGTGACAGCATCCACAGATTAGTAACTTACCCTTACTTGCTTTGGCGCATTGGGCAATTAAACGCATCAGATAATAGACGCTGTGATAAAAGTTGTCGTAAGATTGTCACAGGACCAATTCATGAAAAACTACAGGAGAAAAAGAAATTTTCACAACACAAGTGCTTAATATGAGACCAAGACACCTAAGTTGGTAGTATAAAATCTTTATTAGCAATACATATCATAGTCAAACGTGGCGAAAATGTTGCTTTTGTATGTAATGAGTGCGGGGTGGAAGTAAAAGAATTACTTTGTGAGGATTGGGGAGATAAAGATTGGGGGCGTATGTTATGTTTAGGCAATAGAATACCGTGGTAAATTTTAGGGGTACAATTTATAAGAATAATATGCTGGAGTTGGACCACATTAACATACTGTTTCCAATGCTTACCTCAATAATAGTCTGCTTGACCAAAGTGCTAAGATTTTGAATATAATATTATTCAGTGCCTTAGCATGACGTCATCACACAACCATACGCAAATTACTGATGAATATTCATGAAGACTGTTAAAGGCCCACACGTGATGATCATAGTAGTGTCATACCTTAGCCACAAAACACAAACGAGGAATGGTGATTAGGTCGTTATAAGTGAACCTGCTAAGTGAGGTACTGCTGGTAAATGGAACAATGACACAGACTGACATGACTCCCATTTGCAGTAAAGAAAGATGTCGCTCAGGTTTACCAATATTAACATTTCGTTTCCAATACTTTTTTCAATGGCAATATCGTTGAACAAAGTGCTAAGGCTTCAGAAATCCGGGTATGGAATGATATCAACTTTGGCCTTAAATGAGTCAGACTTATATCGACTATATGGCCAAATATCAGACTACACAATTGAAAAAAGTGAAGTTACGTAAGCATTCACGCTGATGCATAGTGTATTTGAATGCTCCGTAACTTTCGGAAAATTATCGAAGACTGACTATTGGTTTACAGCTCAAAATACTTTAGGTCGTGTGTAAAGATACGGTGAACAATATTTGTGAAGACGGTAACGGATTTAATAAGTTATAGAAGAAATATTATTTGGCTGTTTTTGAGGCCGTAACCCTTCAAGACAGCGCAAACCGGCAAAGATGGCACTGTTACACATTCCAACGGCCAGGTGTTGTATGACACTGGCCGTAAAGTATGTCTTGTATCACTTCTTTTGCTGGCCGGCCGGGCCAGCTAAACTGAGATGTAGTGAGTCAGATACCAAAGAAGATATTAGCGCTCTTCATGAAAAATTGGACGCAATTCTGAATGACACTAAAACCATGAACAAAAATTTCGAAATTATGCAAACTAGGCATGACAACGTAGAAGAGGACATATATGATATAGAATTGCAAATTCAAGAAGACTCGGTCAGAATAACAGAACTGGAGAGACTGAAAGATGAAATAGACAAATAAGGAGAGAAATCCGGTCCCGGTTGTGCTGTGCTGCCTGAGGAAAATTTGGTTGGTTGTTTAAAATCGGAAATTGATGAAATGAAGAAGACTATCAGTGGTATTAAAAAGATAAAGATGACCTGGAGAATAGAAACAGTTTTTCGGGATGTCCCAAGGAAGTGAATATGAGAGCTGGGAAGAATCGGAAGATAAAGTGAAACATCTGATCCGAAATCAACTGGGACTGACGGACAAGATTGAAATCGACCGGGCCCATAGAATAACTAGTGCGCCACTAGTCCGCGGATGCAGACCCATAGTTGCGAGGTTTAGCAATTTTAAAGACCTTGCACATGTTCTTCGTAAAGCCTTCTTGCTAAAAGACACAAATATTTCCATAAGCAAAGACTTTTCAAGAGGAATTCGAAAAATTCGTGCGAAGTTGTTTGAACATCGTCGTTCGCTGCTGGAAGAAAACAAAGATTTAAAGGTGCGCCTCCAATACGCCAAATTCGTTGTTACGGACGCTACAGGCAAGCGTATATTTTGCGATAATGAAGAGTCCGGACTGATTTCGGAACGGTCACTTAAATCTGATAGTAATGGACCCCAATAGGGGTGTGACCAAGGCCAAAATGAAAAATGTCATGAAGAGGTTTCGTTACTTGTATGGAATGTACGTGGTTTAAAGAGAAACTTGTGTAATGCAGAGTTTACGTCTTTCTGTCAAAGTTTCGATATTGTTTGTGTAGTGCAAACGTTTTGTACAATTCCAAAAGATGATACTTGTCATTTTCTTTCCGATTATAACTTGCTTTCCTTCGTAGCCACAAGAAAGTCTCGAAGGGGTAGACCAAGTGGTGGTGTTATGATTGATATTAGAAAATGGATCGGTAAAGTTAAGCAAATTCAGAGTGATCTTGAAAATTGTGCTTTTCTCGACTTTGACAAATCAGTATTTTCATGTGACGAAAATGTTATTTTGGGTTGCTGCTATAATCGGCCAGATAATAGCACGAGGGATTTTAACGCCAGAATTGGTTCACTTGAGGATTATATTATAGACGATTCAATTGATCATGTACCTCTACTGAGTGATATTGGTTATTTAAATCAGTGAATGAAGTCTTACAAAATTTTGACTTTTCTTTCACTGAAACTCAGGATGCTGAAATTTTAAATAGGCCTATTTCTGAACAGGAGATTTCATCAAGTCTCAAAAAGTTGAAATGTTCGAAATCCCCAGGCTTTGATAGAATCCAAAGTGAATTTTTCAAATATTTATCCGCTGTTGTAACACCTTTTCTTTCATGTTTTGTTTAATTGTCGAATCTGGGTATTTTCCCGAAGACTGGGCGACTGGTGTAATTGTGCCCTTGCTTAATTAAGAAAGGTGACAAGAATAATGTTAATAACTATAGGGAGATTTCACTTTTAAATATATTTGGAAAGATTTTACTTCTATTCTTAATGAAAGGCTGACCATCTGGGCTGAAGATATCGATATAAAATCCGAATGCCAAGCAGGATTTAGAAAAGGCCATAGTGCTGTTGATAATATTTTTGTTTTGCACGCTGTAATCCAATAGTATCTTAGTGTTAAGGGAGGGAAATTTTACTGTCTCTTTGTGGCCTTCTCGAAGGCGTTCTATAGAGTTGATCACTCCTTGCTTCTTTAGGCCTATAAGCGTTCTTCTCTCGGTATTTCAGGAAAAATGTTTCAGATTCTTCGTTCAATGTATTCAAATGTTACGTCTTGTGTGAATCGAACTCCCGAATGTCGAAGTATTTTGAATGTCTTGTCGGTGTGAGACAGGGATGCATGTTAAGTCCAATACTTTTTACGTTGTTTTATAGAAAACACGATTGGAACTAAATTGGGATAATTGGATGGTCAAGTAGTGTCGATTTAATCTGCAAATGTTCCTCATCCACTTTTCTTTTTAAGTTACACACTTGTTGTTATGAGTGAGTTGTAATATTGCAACATTCAGCTGTAGGGCACCAAACACTTTTGATAAATTTGAAAAATATGAAGATTCAATTACCCCGAATTAGTTCCAATCGTTTTAGAAGAATTGAATAATATGCTTGTCAACTCAGAGGGAATAGGAATTCAATTAACACAGAAGGAATATTGTAATTTGTTTTCTTTACTGTATGCTGATGATGTTGTTATTATAGCGGATTCAATTGTAAATTTACAAAAATTAATGTGTTTGGGCAATTCTGTAGTAAATGGGCAATGCGAGTTAATATCGACAAAACAAAAGTCATGGTTTTCAGCACTTGGTAAGCTCTGAGAGATGGACACAAAATGGTGTATATATTGAAGTTGTTAGTTATTATAAAATTATTTGGGTCTTCTATTTTCATCAAGAAACATTCGGGGAAAGGCGGTAGCCACCTTAGCGGACTGAGCTAACAAAGCTCTGACATGTTTGCATATTGTAAGTAAGAAAATTGGCGGTTTTCCTTTTCAAAAACACTTTATGTTATTTGACACATTGTTTTACCCAAACTTTTTTATGGTTCAGAGATATGGGGATACCAATACTACGAGGAAAAAGTGCAAAGAAAATGATGTAAATTATTTCTAGGCAAACGCACAAAAACGAGACAGTTGTAGGTGAATGTTGTCGAGTTCCAGTTTTTGTTTCATTTTTGAAATGTTGTGTGAAGTTTTGGTTAAACTTATAGAGTTGCCATCACACAAGTTGCCTCGTCAAGCGTATGATATGCTTATTAAGTTAGATTCTCTGGGAAGGCAAACATGGGTGACTTCTTTGAAACATGTAGAAGTTGGAAATAAGGATTTATTGCTATATGAGTTTGAATCAAGAGAGAAAGATGTCTGTAAACAGCGATGGTGGGTTAACATCAGAAAATGCGTAATTATGTTAATTTCAAAAGTGCACTTGAACCTGAAAAAGACTTGGACCATCAACTTAATTTTAAATTTGTACAGTTGTTTGCCTGTTTCCGTTGTGGGTCTTTTCCATTAAATATTGAAGAAGGTAGACATATGGGCATAATATCTAACGAAAGATATGTTTATGCAATCTGAACAAAGTTGAGGATGAATTTCACTTCTTATTAGAATGTCCTGACTATAAAGAGTTTCGTGCACTTTATATTTCAAGTGAAACTAATATTCATCCAAATTACTGTAAATAAACATTTGCTACAATCATCAAATGAAGGAATTTTACGTAAACTGTGTATATTTATCTATAGGGCATTTAATTTTCGAAAACAATGTCTCAGTAAATAATTTTCCTAACGATTGTTAATACTTTATTTCATACCATATTTATCAATTTGTAACTTTTCTTGTGTATTGTAACTCTTTCTAATAGGGCCGTGAAATGTAAGCAAGTAAAGAAAATATGCTAGCAGACGACGTAAATAATTTTAAAATGTTTTATTCACACTGCAAGTTCAACAACATTTACATTACGATTTACACTGAACAGATACGTAAGACGTATTCTCTTTAAATTTTCCCTAATTCGCTCATATTATAAAGTCCTAAGATGGTAAATTAGGCATATGTAACGTCTCGCAGGTGCTTGGAGTTACCTGTGTACATGCATACAGTATATGCATGTACGCAGGCAACTCCAGGCACCTGTGAACGTCTGAGGACATGTATAATTTTTGAGGATGTACTAAATGTGGTACAGCTACTAAGAAATTACATTCATAGGATACAATTAATCTCACACATGTCCTGTGCAGCCGCAACCGATTGAGCACTGTCTGTCTGTCGCAAGTTCGATTTTGACCAGACTTTTTGACGGGCCGCATAACCTTCGCCAAGGGCTGATATTTTCCCCCTAGAACACGAAAATTCGCTCATTTTATATACTCCGGCATGTTGTACATCAATTGTAAACACACTTAGAAGTAAATTATGAAAACCTGTGTCGGCACAATGATCTTAATATTTAAATTGTACGCTCTGAAAGTGAATCGCAACCCCTCCCGTGAAATGGGATGGCCCAATATCGGAATGATATCAGCAAGTGATACGGTTAACAGGTTAACAGTGAACAAGCATGATTTCTGTCTATTTCGCTAAATACAGTCATTACAAACAAGCATCCATCAAAATTGCTGACACATGATGAGGATACGACACGATATCGACCAAACGTTGTGTTATTAGCTCTAACTACGCAGTGAAATAACAGACAATATATGAGCAAATCTACGGCGGTAGCGGTATTGTGTACTGTCCAGATACACTGTCAAGTGTTTCAATCTGATTAAAATCAGATGTAGAGTACGGCGACGTCTCTGTACTTGCGCGGTGTTCTCTTGCTGTCGCCTCTCACTGCAGTAGTGAGAGGCGACAGCAAGAGAACACCGCGCAAGTACAGAGACGTCGCCGTACTCTACATCTGATTTTAATCAGATTGTCAAGTGTTTGAAATCTGCAGCTGGGTAAGTACTACAGTATAGGTTTACATTGAAATGGCTTTACACTATCCAATATCCTTAATTTGTTGTAAGCTTAGGACTGATCACGTGAACTGGACTGGAGAACACTGTGTTGTTGATGTGATTTTAAGATTCTCTACAACATACCGTAATTAATATAAATACTTGTTCACATGCTTGTTCTGCCTGACACTGTGACAGACGAATGTGGACTCTTGAGTAGGCTGGACCAGCCACTAACTGCATTCAGAGTAACTGTGGCTTGCTACCGAACAGAAGGATGGTCATTCAGATTGTGCTGACAGCATTTCAAACCACAGGGAACTTAGTAATCTTGTTGTTGTTGTTGTTGTTGTTGTTGTTGATGGTGGTGATGATGATGATGATGATGACGATAATAAAAAATGTTAAAAAACAATGTCTCATTCCTTGCTGTTGTTTGTCGATGTTGTAGATAATTGTAAAAGAAAACTGTAATCGTGACCAAAAAACGACGCAGGTCGCCCAACGTCACTCCCGTCCTATTATACAACCGGACGGGAGTGACGTTGGGCGACCTACGTCGTTTTTTGGTCACGATTACAGTTTTCTTTTACAATTATCTACAACATCGACAAACAACAGCAAGGAATGAGACATTGTTTTTTAATATTTTTTATTATCGTCATCATCATCATCATCATCACCACCATCAACAACAACAACAACAACAACAAGATTACTAAGTTCCCTGTGTTCAAACAGGTCTTGCCTGGAAAAGCTATGTAGATGAGGTCTTAGGAAAGAGTTAAGTAGGGCACCTCCACAGCCCTCTTTTTTCTTAGGTAGGATATAAAATACGCTTATAACCCCTCCAAAAGTTGTATTTGATGTGCTCAATATTCCTACTGAAGTCATTTCCAGGTATGAGGGGGCCTAGCCTGAAGGAAGTCTTGTTGGGTCTTTTGTTTTGGGTACTAATAATTTTGACCGAAACATGTACGGTACTTTCAAGTTTAATTTCATGTCGATTGTATCAGGTGTTGGCATAATAATGACTTGAAAACAAGCAAATTGCATCTTAGCTGCAATCACATGTTGTATTTATTACAATTTCTTTTGCATTATAGGAACTCACTTTGGCATTCTAATAAAAGCAAGGACAGGTATTTTCACAACATATTCTTCATACCAGCAAAGGACAGTCACTTACTATGACTTAGGCTGTCTCTATTCACAGTTAATAGTGTAACATGTAAGAAATAAGCAGCCTCGCTGCAAGGTACAAGTGATATCATACATGAGTTCATGAGTAAACATAATATAATGTTGAGACTGAAAAGAATGAAGTTAAAATCAATGCACCCCCTTTCATACAGCCAAGTAGATAAAATTCTGAATCTCATTCAAGATACATACAATACATACAGTAGAAAAGTCAATGATTAGAGGCTGTTTGGTAAACCACAAGCTCTTAATTACACACTGAACTTATGAGTTAAAATAGCGTTTTCAAGATTCTCTTATATGGATGTACGGTACAATATATTTCTAAATAGAAATTGATAAGCATCAAGCGTTGCAAGATGCAAGTAAGTGGTACACATTAGCGACATTGTTTGCCTGTCAGTATGATTTATGAAACATGTATAGGACATATGAATAGCACATACCAGTACATGTATGATGAAAACTAAACAACAAAATGAACATCAACTGTAAAGTTTACCCATGACATGTCATTTCTCAAAACAACAGAGATTTTCCAGCTCAATTGTACATTACCATGACAATCCAAGTCAAACAGAAAAAAAATTGAAAATCCTTCAGATATATTTTGCAAAAAGAATTACAGTAATAATCAACTTGATTTGTTAAAATTTCTAACCTCTGTTTTAGTCTTCTGTGATTTTTAAACTTGGATTCCACATTAACCCCTTAATGTAGGAGAGATGTAAATTGGCCAGGAATGTAGTCTTGTAAAAGCATTATGAAACACTATTGTAATCCCTTTATTTATTTTATGCTGTAATGACTACAAATTACAGACATGTTTATGGCTGCATGTCTTCCATTTAATAAAATACAAGAAAATCATACAAATTATTGTTTTTGTAATATCGAATGAATATGTACTACCATTAACCATTTTCAATACTACAATATACTGAGTTACCAAAATGGTATAAGATTTTGCCTTTATTCAAAGTAATTATATTCATTTGGTCCCTCCTATTTTGAAATACATCCAACCAAAAACTAATCCAACTGCTGATAACTCTCTCTGCAAAATTTGAGCAAGATGTCTCATTTCATGTAAGTTGTGTTCATCTTACTTTGCTGAAGTAGTAGGCAAAGATAAAAATGTGTTTACAACACCGGTTATAAATATTTCTACATATATTTGCTAAAAATATCTGAATTCAAGAGGAAAACTTTCCATGTATTTCTAAGCCTAAAGGATTGGCTTCTCTCATGTTTTTTGCATTTGTAATATAATGACAACACTGATTTCTACTTGATCATAATATAATTGATTCTGGACATTTAAGTCATTCATGCAATAAGGAATGCCAGATGATATTACGTCTTCCTTCACTTACATTTGCTGGCTTTGTTCATTAAATAACAAGTAAATCACAAGACCTTCAAAATCATGAATGTTGAACACTCCTGTTATTTCACTGAAATACAATAAGATACTCTGGATAAGCCATTGCATCATTGAAGACTACAAAAAGTGCAGGATTTTGTTGATTATCAACTACACTATCAAAGCAGTCCGTTGGGTCATTTTGATTTTTTGATGGTGGAATTAGTATACCTCTGCTACCAGTTGTAAACTCTCCTGTTAGAACTTTAGCCTGATACATGTATTTCTTTCCACTCCCATCTGGGGGAGAATATGTATCGTGAGCAGAATAATTAGCATTTACAGCGAAATAACTTCCTTCTCCATATACAGTTGCTGCAAAATATAAGAAAAATACACGGTTTCATAAATGTATAATGTGGAAAATACAATAATAGCAATGTTTTCTTTCTATCCATACTTATCAGTATGTAATATGTCCAACAAGCCATATTGATGACCTGCAAAGAAACTTGAAAGTCATGATTTCTGATATAATATGTAATACATTGTACGTGCACTCATGTAACTCTTGTTTACTTATATTTTTTGTGCTTCTTCATGAATTCATAGTTTGTAAAAAATGAACCAATATTTGAGCAATTACACGCACTGATTTCAATGAACTCTTTGATGTATTGACAAGGTCATTTTGTCTTCTTACAGAACTCTAAAAATCAAATTACTGCAAGAAAAATAGGTACTTTTGAGAATTTACCATTTTTTCCTGCAAAGCTTCTGTTGAATCCACCTGCATTTATCTTGGGTACAGAATCAGCACTGGTACCATGATATAATAACCTCTCATTTTGAGTTCCAGGTTTATTCTTTGCGTCCATATTTTGCTTCAAAACCATGTACTGCTGATATATCCTTGGATTCTGAATGCGTTCAATCTGTGGAAACAATTAGTTGAATAGTATTGCTGAAATTGTTTTAACAGAAACCAGATATGAACTGAAAATGCTCTTGTGTTTCAGTATATATTGCAGATGTCTGTGAATTTAAACTTTTGCTTCATGTTTGCAACTTCATTGTTACGATCAACATCATGAACAATATTCACCACATATTAATTAGAAAGGTCATTAAGTATATAAATATGTAATTAGCTGAAATAAAAATAACTTTGACTACAGTCATTGTCACGGAAAATTGATCGTGATAAATGATTGCAGTGAAAACCATAAAATTCATGTCATGAACACGAACATATCATTTGTCTGTACAATTTTGCATTGGTACAGTTGAAAACACAAGACCCCTAAAGAACCATGGTATATTCGCAATATACCACGGCTGGTACACGCGCAAACTCTTGACAAGAGCAAAAATCCTTTGTTGACCTTTCATGTCAGAATTTCAATATACTGTGATGACATCATACAGAGCTTCCATTAGGATTTTCAAACCTGTGTAAGGCTGTACGCAAATGCTTTATTATTTGCGTAAATGAATCAAAAACATGTACAACTACATGTAAGTACCTATGAAATAGCTGTATGCGTGATATCGAAAACTGGTTCAAAAGTCAATGAATAAAGTGTTCAATAAACATCAGCACTGACAATGTTTTTTTTTTGACGAGTTTTACAATCTTCAATAGTTTTCTGTTCTATTCTCTGAGATGACGTATTCATTTCTTACTAATTATTTAGAAGTCTATCATCGCTCCTCTGAAGTCAAATTCGCAAAGTTTTGGGCCTTCCATGATTATCACCATCAGATCATTTATGACATCTTCACTCAGACAACCACGTTTTTAGTTTAATCCTATTTTGGGTACTGAACCCACATTCACACTGGACAGATGAGACTGGAATAAAGGCTGCAATTATGGCTAACTTTGCAATATTTGGAAAGAGTTCATGATAACCGTTGTAAAGAAGTGTGCAGACCGGCCATTAAACTTATTTCTAAGTCTGCTTAGCATTAGCTTAAATTGTTGATATTCGACACGATGCTCTTCAGGGTTTACAAGGTGGAATCTGTGTTTTATCACAGATGTGTTTTGTGATTACACCTAGCTATCTGCCTTCCTTACATCTTCACTGTCGTCCCCTTAGCCAATCGGCTCTTCTACCCATGACTGTTATCAATCATCCTTCCCAGCCAATCAGCCATGTTTGCACACGACACTACATAATCAAGGCTGTGTCTCATCGCTCCCATTCATTCATTCATTCATTCATTCAGCCGCTGAGTTCATGCCATACCAGCTCAGCCTATGCGGTGGTGTGTTCACAAATACGTATTTGGCGCAATGGGGGAAAACATTGTTCTGAAATAACAATGAACTATTGAACATGTTAACATGTCTATTAGTACAGCCTTGAAGGAAACAATTGACGCGACATAATTGACAGGATGTAGGACAAAATACGGCAAAATAATGAACACTTTTTATCAGCAAACATTGATTTTTACATGTATGTCCTGGATAAACCATGTGTGCTCATGCCTTTGTTACAGAGACGTCCATTTTTTTCAATGCATATCGGATTACGGAGACGTCCATTTACTTTGCGTACTTCTGAGTAATTTATGGGTGAAATATGCAGAATTTTGCATTAATGGAAGCTCTGCTAATAGCAAGAAATCACATCCATCAACGGTATACTACTGGGTTTTGACCAGTTCACTTCATATATGCATGAGCAATAGCAAGTGCATATATGTCGTGAACTGGTCAAAATATTGTGCTATACCGTCGCTGTTTGTGCTTTATTGCTTAAACGTCTTTGCACGCTGTGAAAGCAATGTGAGATCAACATATGTACCATGTTTCATAAGATATAATGCCATATTTCTGAACATATCACATTAATTATGAAAATTCATTGAACATGCAAATCTGATTTAGCAATTAATTGTCATAATACTGCTTAATGTTTTTTCATTGCATTACAACACTGACATGAATATCTGTAAAAGGTTTCATCAAATTTATTTCATTATTACTAGACATATCACCCTAATTATGAATTTCAGTTTATTAAATATGCAAATATTCAATTAAAAGACTCTATACTGCTAAATGTCTTCACACACAGTACAGAGAGATCATCATCTATACCATGTTTCATCAAAGTTGATGCTGTATTTCTGTACACAGCACACAAAGCAGAAAAGTTATTTACATATATGCAAATCAGCAATTAATTGGCATAGTACTGCTAAATGTCTTTGTACACCATTTCAAGACTTAGCTCAACAACTGTATCAAGTTTCATCAAGTTGATGCAGTATTTCTGGACATATTATCCTAATTACAAAACTTAATCAAATATGCAAATTAGCTATTACTGAAATGATATTGCTTAATGTCTTTGCACACTTTTACAGCACTTAATATTCAAATTCCTTACTAAGTTTCATCAAATTTGAGTCAGTATTTCTTGACATATCACCTAAATTATGAAAATTCATTAAATGTGTTAATTAGCAATGAATTGACACAATATTATTATTATGATAATTATTATTATTAATATTAAATTTCTTAAAAAATGAGCTAAACATACGTCACAGTGTGCTGTACAGAACAAACACAAGATGATGCAAATTCACAAACTAAGGTACTTGATACAAGTATCAGGGATATGAACGCACCACACGAGCAGTCCTGCAGTGAAGAAAATGTACCGCAAAGCATAAACAAATCACTGATAATATTGATCAAAAAGAAAGGTTTTCAAACCACGTTTAAAAGACTCAACATTTCTTGCAGTATGAATCTCTACAGGCAACATATTTCACAACGATGGCTCGCACACTAAAAAGACTCTCTGGCCGTTTGCCTTACTGAATTTACCGCGAGGTGGAATCTGACATAACTCGTCTGCAGAACACTAGTGCAAAGCCTCTAATTGGTTTAAAAATAATTAACATAATCTTGAACTTAATATGTGCTTCAACAGGCAACCAATGTTAATCAACTAGTACAGGTATGATATGATCAAATTTGTGAGAACTGCAGAAAATGTGCTGCGACATTTTGAAGAGATTGCAAATGGTGAAGCTGATCTTTGTTAATTCCATACTATAGACTAGTATTACAATAATCTAACTGAGATGTTACAAATGCATGGATCGATGTCTTGGATGGATATGTACTTGTTGTGCAATGATTCTTTCAAGCACTTTTGAAAGAAATGGAAGATTTGACACCATGGTCTATAGCTCTTCAGCATGTTTTTATCCAGGTCCAGTTTTTTACAAGAGTGGCTGAATAATGGCAAATTTGCAGTGAGTTTGGACATTTGCCTGTCTGCAGCAAGCGATTAAAAAAGTCTACTTAGAAAGGTGTGAAGGTGACAGATTTCTTGATAATGTCCAATGGTAAGAAATCAAGGTCGCAAGACTTTGTGGAAGATTTTGTTATGAGTGTTTGTACCTGATCGGCTGTTACTAGGTGGAAGTCAGTGAATACATGGGGTGGTAGGGTATCATGGGAGTCAACCTGTCGAACTACAAGTCCGTTTCAGAGCTTCACTACTTTGGATTCGAAGTTGGTGAGAAATTCGGATGGCAGGTCAGTGAGCAGGATGTTGTTTGGCAATACATTGGTGTTACACTTGCATTGGCGTTGGAAAGTTAACAAACGATGTCAAATAGTTTCCTAGAGTCTGCCTCTTGGATACGACATCAATGGTAACTGGCTTCTGCATCATCACAGTGACTGTATGCTGGAGGGGGACAACCCCCCTCCCAAACCCCTCCCCCCCCTGCTCGGTCACTCCGCTCCCTTGCCATTTGATATTTTATTTCAACCACCTGAACTAAAATTTAGAGATAACCCTGGACAAAAATATTCAGATCACATGCAGATGTGTATTGTGCCATTTCATTTCTAGACGCCGTAGATTTTTCCTGTGTAGTAGGACTTCCTCATATTGTACCAAAGTGCTAAGACTTTATTGATTAAAACTTTGGTAATAACAGAAACAATATCATTTAACACTTCCATAGAATATTGATATTCATTTTTCATTGATATTCATCTTCCGATAGTTCCAGCAAGATGCAGTGACTTTGGATGTACTTTTAATGCTGAAATGGACAAGGCTGTGATTGGAGATGAGAGAATAGTTGATCCTGATAGAATGTATAAACTGGTCAGCTGATCTTGTGATAAGTAAGTCTTGAATGTGTCCTTTGATATGTGTTCAACCATGCACATGCTGCTGCAATCCCATCGACTCAAGTAAATTGAGGAGTTTGATAGTGTCTGGTGAAGTGATGACATCAAAAGGAAAGTTAAAATTGGCGGCGATAACAAGCTGACCCAGTGGTAAAGTTATAGCGCTTTCAAGAAGAGTTGAAAATTTGGAGATAAACTGATTTATGGTTGCGGTATTCTTCAATGACTTTGGTGGATGATACTTAGATAGTAATAATGTTCAGGAGTTGACTGGACGAACGGAGAGTTGTGATTAAGTATTCAAATGACTGGAATGCGCAGGATTGCTTTTCAACAACACGAAAACTAGATCTTGCTGCCACACCACCACCCTTCCATTTAGACCAAGGTTGTGGGTGGACGTTGTAACTGCTGATCGAAGAATGAAACTCCACCAAGATTGGATCTGACTGACTTTTAATCCAAGGTTGTCGCTATGGCAGCGATTTTCCTGTTCATCAAGTGTGTGTTCCAGAGTGCTGCATTAAGCTGAAACTGTTCCCTTGAATTATCCTTGGATTTTCACTAGAACGGAGTCACTTTCATATTTGGTTGGCGAAACAGTCCTAGGTGTTATAACAGTTTGAATTACGCATTGTATATTTACATCCACCAGTTTAGAGCTTGGAATCTGACGTAATAGCTGTGTCTGAATATGTTCACCAGTTTAGAGCTTGGAATCTGACGTAATAGCTGTGTCTGAATATGTTCACGAGGCCTCTTTCGATTCAAATGGTCAGTAATAATAAATGAAATTCAGAATTTTAGTGTTGGATATTTCCATCCAGCTTTTCGCCCACACGGCCTAAACGGTTACAAGTGATTGGTCATTATCTGCCAAGAAAAGCTCAAGGTGTAAAAAACACTGGCAAACGAAGATTGTACTGACATGTTGCCAGCGTCGAGCCGAGACCACACAAAAAGTCAATGATAAAATAGAGCTCCCAGGATAGGTAGAAACACTTCTACAGTAGATGCACCGAGTCTTTAAAAAGTCACAGGATAAAAACACATGTTAAAAATTGCAGGACAAGTCGGTAAAGCATAAAACTTGACGAGAAGACTAAAATACTGTCATATGTCTGTCTATTAGAGCTGTGGGTGACAAAGTTCCATCAAAATTTGGCAGAGTTTATCTTGAAACTCTTTTTTTCAAAATCACTAATTATGCAAATTAGCACAAACTATGCATGTCAAACCCAAAACAACGGATGTCATAGTGTTTAATCCTTGTACCAAGTTCAAGAGGAATTGGCTCAGTGTCTGAGATATCTGTGTGGACACATGGATGAAGCCAAATTCATAAGTCCCCTGGACTTCATCCGTGTTGAATTATAAGTTCACCAGTCCCATCCAAGGTTATATTCATTAAAGGCGAAGCCTCCCCTTAAAAGGGCGCCAACCTATGGCGGCGTTCATTGTGTAAGTGGACACCAAACAGGCAACATGAGGGCACACGCTCCAGAAAATGCCACTTTTTATTTTTTTCGGACCGCAAAAACGCTGACAGACTGCCAAGCGGTCAGCATGAAGCTGCTGCCGATCGAACCCTGTGGTTATATTCAAATTCTAACATGACTGGAAGACGTTTTTTAAGGAAATTCGAGTGTGGTGCTGGGGAATAAATGACCGTTGGCAATTTGAACCGACCGTCAATCAAACGGTTATATAAGCTCTATTTGCAGGATTAGCAAAAGGTGACAAAAGATTGAAATCAGTTTGTGTAATTAATGTAATAGAAATCAAACATCGTACCATAGGGGGCAGATGAAAGTCCCCTGGGGTGGGGAGGAGGTTTTTTTTGTGCAACGGTTTACCTTATTTTATTTTATTAATTTTGACTGTGATTTTTCAAATAAAGTTCAACTCCGAACTGTCTGACTGCTTTCTTTATTACTACAAGTAATTTTATTACTTATAACTTATATTTATAACCGTCTGACTGCAATCTTTATTCCTACAAGTAATTTTGTTAATTTTGACTGTGTTATTTCAAATAAAGATTTCGACTCCACACCGTCTGACTGCTTTATATATTACCGACAAGTCCTTATCTCCTCTCCAACTTGCGTATACACCACTGTAATTGCTCCGAAAACATTGCCAACTTGCTAATCCGCTGTCGGTATCAGCGGATTAAGTGATTGAGTCAACACCACAGCCGTCCCACACGCATGAAAATAAGGAAAGGGTTGAAGATCACAGACTCAGTGTCACGATGTCGTCCGTAAAACTAGTGGACGCTTAAAATATTCATGAATTCCTAAATAAACAGGAAGGTAAATAACTTATTATTCATAAATAAACGGTAAAGAAGCTCGTTAGTGACCGGCCATTTAGAGAAGTTACTGAAAAAAGTCGACAAAACCTCAAAGCCACAACCCCGCGACCGGTCGTGTAGACAAAAATTCAACTCTTTACACTTACAGCCATGACCTCACGATCGGTCGTTGAGAAAAATTACCAGGAAAAAGCCTGAAAGCCATAACCTTGACCTCATGACTGATCATTGAGAAAATGTCGGGCTAAATTCAACACTTTACAGCCACGACTTCACGACCGATTGATGAGAAAAATTACCGGGAAAAACGTCAGACTCAAAGCTGAAGGCCGTAATCTCATGACCGATTGTTGAGAAACTGTCGGGAAAAATTTAACACTCTATGACCATGACCTCAACTGGCCGTGGACAGAAAATTAAGTCGAATACCTGAAGGCCACGGTCGTTGAGAAACATGTCATGAAAGTTCAACACTTTACAGCCACAACCTGGCGCGATCGTTTGTGGAGAGAAAATATTGGGAAATAATCAGAAACTTGAAATCTACGATCATGGACGCTTAAAATATTCTCGTGGAGATAAATTGAAGCTCCTTGTCTGTGATGAAATCAACTAGGCTACCGTCCGACCGATCAGGAGAGAAAATGTAGAAAAGTTAAAAAGTCAATAACAACAGCCATGTGGAGAGACAGCTCAGAAACAATTAAAATAAATCTTAACGGCCTGAACGTTATAAAATGATGACATAGATTAAGTTCCTGACTGCATTTTCCTACCCTAGGACTTTAAAAATCTAAGTCCATGCTTTTAGCTCATTCATATTATGTGCTGCCGTCGTTGAGTTGCGTGTTTGAAGAATGATAATGGTGGAAAGTGCATAACAATACAGCGAAAATATATAAAAGTCAGCGTGGACCCTCTGTTGTGCCGCGCAACAACCTAAACGCAGCCGCTGACGTTTTTACAGACAGAATACATAAACGATGTATCAAATACCATGAAATCGTTTTTATTGAAAAGGCATGCTTGCAGTACCAGCACATTAACAAACAAAAAACTGAATAAAAATTTGATGATTTTATCCATCTAGTTCTCGGAAACTGAAGCGAGGGCTGTCTGTCTTTTGGGGAAAATACTATAACTTATGCTTCACATGGACGCGGAAGAGAAAAACACACTAACATTTTAAAACGAGAACAGGCAAGAAAGTGAAAGCAAATTCGTAAGCCTGGTAATACCGGGGGTAATACAAGGAAGTCTAAGTCGTGTTCCTTGCCATTCAAGATGTTTTGTTGATACGATGTGCACAAGGTGGAGGTTCTTTGGAATACAGTAGGTGAGAACTTCATTGGTATGGATAGTCGCTGATGTATTATCGGGGAAGCCGGGCAAACGAGTCGGTCACAGCATGGATGTAAAAAATAGACTAGTTTTACATCAATGGTCACAGTCGATGACGGTGTGCTAAGTTTACGCTACACGCTATAGATGTAAGGTGACCATGAATCCATGGTGGCATCAAATAATACGGATAGTGTACAATACTGGCATTCATGATGACATCAATCTATATTGAGCTGCCTGCAGCGGTGTTTGTTCGGTTGATGCTGTCCAAGCCTTGCTAAAAGGACTAAATTAAATTTGGTTGTAATTGTTTGGTAGGAATGATGCTTAAGGTCAACTAATACAGAAAACTGTTCTTAGCAACAACCTAGTAGCCTTCCCAGTTTGTTAAAACAGTTTGCTTATTGTACAACTTTGATACTTTGTTGTCCTCTTGAAAGTGTTCAGTTTTTACTTTATCCAATTTTGGAATGTACCATACCACGCTCTCTGCTAGTGTGAGTTGAGTATAATAAAGATTGATTGAACAACCAAAACAAAGGACTGAGGACCATTTAAAGGTGCCCTCTTCAATGCAAGGTTCTTGCATTTGCAAATGTGTCAACAGCCCATTAACAGTTTATATTTTTTCGTTTTCCATTGAATATTTCATCAAGTTAATAATATTTATATTAGATAAATCTGATAATTGAGCGGGGGCTTTAACCAGTCCTCAACCATACATATAGCTACTGGATGAATTAATTTAAAGCCGCACTTTTCAATCCCAGGTTCTCGCATTAGTGGAGTTCTCCCAGTCAAACACATGGCCAGTACGATCACAGGGGGCAGATGAAAGTCCCCTGGGGTGGGGAGGAGAGTTTTTGCGTGCAACGGTTTACCTTATTTGATTTTATTAATTTTGACTGTCAGCTTTCGACTCCAAAGTGTCTGTGTTTCCAATACCTACAATTCCTGATCTCCTCTTCAACCAATGCACATACCACTCTAATTGCTGCGCAAACATTGCCAACTTGTTAATGACTGAGCGTATCAGCGGATTAGCTTATTAAGTCAACACCACAGCCGTCCCACACATAGTGAAATAAGGAAAGGGTTGAAGATCTCAGACACAGTGTCACAAAAAAAACGCAAATCTGAGCTGATATAGAAGTCAATCGAAATTTAACGACTATCAAAAGCATCGCCATACCGATGAACTGTCACATGCCAAAGTACGCGGTCGAAAATGGTCATCTTGAACCAGAAAGCCAACCTACATTTTTGAGCCGGTCATGGTCGGATGTCGTCCGTAAGAGCGGAAGTCGGAAGTGGAACCTTTTGACCTCAAACCTGTTTATTTCCAGTCCAGAAGTAAACATATTTCCCACGATGCGTTTGATGTTATACAATGTAAAAGTTCGTACATTTTATATGAGCACGCTACAAGACTGGTTTTAATCAATCCTACAAAATCAAAACAAGGATTCACTTTTTATCCTTTTTGTCACAAAAACGTTGATAGCGATGAGTCTGAGAACAAAACAAAACTTCTGAAAATTCTGCACAGAAAGAGCTGAAGGGTGAGGTATCACGTTTCCTGCCTCTTGCACATACATATACACAAACCTCCTTGATCAGTCGAGGTGGTAGCTTCTTCAGCCACAGAATTTGCTAACTGAATATGTGTACAAGATTTGATTCTGATCTGATAAGCTGTTTATGAGATATTGGACCAACAGACAGACAGACAGACAGACACACAGACAGACAGATGGACGGACAGACAGACAGACAGACAGACAGACATCGCTGCGACATATGCTCACGTGTGTAAACACATGACCAAAACCTATAAGTCCCCCCTCCCCAAATGTTGTCTGTAGGGACTTTTAAATAAAGCAATGCCCCATTTAAAATAACTAGTCTGGTGAATTTAAACAATAGATGAAGCACATTTAAATCACACTGACATACCTGGTGTATTGTTTGTAATGGCCGGGACTGCAAAGTCTGTCTGAAATGCTTTGCTACTGTATCATACTCCTTAGATTTAGGATCGAGTACCACTCTCTCCACCTGTTGACCAGGTAACATGTTTGTCCATGATGAAGGCAGGCTGAAACCACCTGAAATTCAAAATATGCAAAGTTCTCAGTGACTAGCTATTCAATTACCCGGTACACATACCAACTTGAGAAATTGAGAAAATGTAATATGACAATCAGAAGATTCTTGTCAATAAAGTTAGAGAGAAAACAGCTGCTTAACATTTCAACAAACATGGATCAAAACTTTTAAAAACTTCTTTGTTCGAAAAAAGTATTGATTCAGAAGTTTGTGTGAGTGTAAACACATCCCCCGATTGCTTGAAACAAGGAGGAATGATTATAAAGGATATTGGGATATTAAATGAGATCTACTGTCTTTTCTCACGAAAACATTTTGAATAGCTGAACTTTCTCAGATGCATGTTATTGTCAGTTCCTATGAAACGGAAAATATTTTGTTTTCCTGGTAATACTACGGTAGCAACCTAAAAGCTGATATCTTACTACCTCTATTTCAAGTTTGACATTGTTTGACCTTTCACACTGCATGAAAACCCAATAATACATACTGTATTTGCATGGATTATTGCCTGTATTTTAGCTGAAGAGTGCATATACAGATGAATACAGTCAATAATCCATTGCTTGTATTCAGCAAGCCTGTACTCATGTGGATTCATGTGAATTCACGTGTATTATTCTATAATACAGGTAACTTATTAGTGTGAATTTATCTGTATTATTGCGTTTTCATGCAGTGTCACTTGCACAGATTTTTGTCATGGGCATCAACAAATACTGAATGATGCACCTGTCATTGCAAGTCCACTTGGCATACTGGATATGATCAACAAAGAAGCAATAGTATAGTTGTACATACAGCTCTTACCTTCTTTCAGTTCTCTTCTAACTTCAACCACACCTAAAGTAGGATCATCTGGAACACTCTCCTTCATTTGTTTGAAGTCTATCTTGTATCGTCCTCCTTCTATGTTAAATAAAACACTACCTGTCTTATCTTCTTGATAAGCTTTTTCTATGATGCCTGTTGTCAGAAGATCGTACTCTTCCAACTCCTCATTCTCATTCAAGAATAACCATTTCACAGTTTTGGCAAGCAGCTTTGCCTCACTTTCATGCCTCTCTTCATCATGAATTCTTTCTAGCAGGACATTAACCTCCTTGTGAACTGTCATAACATCCTGTGGACCACCCTGTATTCGGAGCCTACTCACTGAACCAGTGTTCACCATTTCAACCTTCACCTAAATTTTGAAGAATATGCACGACAAATATGAATATCTATGTCTGAACAATAGCCTCAAAGGGGCCATAGGCAAGGTTTGTATCCTACTATTTAAGAGCAGATTAAATTTTTGTCTGTCAACAGCTGCTTATACTTTTGTGATAGTTTTGTTTTGTTTAGATACAGCGTGAAGTCAGAGTGTTTAGGTTCAACATTTTGCAGGTAGGTGAATGTGTGATATACAAGGAGATATTTGTAAAAAAGATCAATTTGTAAGTAGGGTGACTTGGCTACGGAGGATGTGGAGTAATCATTTATCATGAACAATTTACAAGGAATTAAAATGACAATGATAACATAAAAAGCGACCCAATGGCTGTGGCACATGTGTTGATGAAGGTGGAAATCTTTGATAGCTCATTTCAGGATGGCCTGACAAAAAGTGTCAAAATTATCTGCAAAAATACACAATTAAAAATTTCATCAAAATTTGAATTTATCATATTAAGATCATCCCTGAGAACCAAGTCAACCAAATCTATGAGATGAGTAGCATTTTGAAAAAAGTATTTTTGACGAAAAAGGGCAAAAATTGCCGAAAAGTACAAAATTGCAGATTTCATCATTATTGCAATAAATCATAAATAAGATAGCCCCAAGAAACCTGTATACCAAATATCAAAGCTATCAGACAAGTAGCTTTTGAGAAACAAATTTTTTTCTGACCAAAAATTGTAAAAATTGCCCAAAAATACAAAATTGCAGATTTCATCATAATTTTGATATATCACATTGAGACTAGTAACCTGTTGAAACCTGTACCAAATATTGAAGCCTTCTGACAAGCAGTATTTGATAAATACATTTTTTGACCAAAACTGGCAAAAATTGGCCCCTTACATGTAATTTCTGCATAATTATGATTGATGCATTCTGATCCAAATTCAATAACAATGCGATTTCATTGGCCATCATTTCCTGTGCCTGTCATCAGTTCAGGCATTGAAACTTTGTTGAAAAATTCAAATGCACTGTTTTTGCATAACAAAGTAATAGTTTCAGGCTTAATGATAGTCCGTGTCGGTTACCATTTCACAGATTTTGGTAGCCCTAGGGAAAGTTGGAAGTCTGTGGATACCAACCTACTGCTAATTTGGAGCCCTGATGTGTGTTCACAATATCCCTTCAGTAAACAGGAAAAAACTTAACGTAGTAGTCAAGGGGTTTATATGTGGTTACTTCCACAGGTAGCAGTATAACAGATGTCATTACAATACAGCATATGTACAGTCTATCAGAAATGACAGCTGCTGTCCTTACCAGATAGGCCTTAATTTGTGCAGCTGACTAAGCTTATAATAAATCTGAATATCAACACTTTTCATGCGTCGCTGATTTAGAAAAAGAGGAAGATAATCATTTTTCATGTTATGCACTGTAAGCTGGAAAGAATTTTTGACATTATATAAGAATAAAACAACACAGACTTAGGTTTATTTGGCACACCAATACCATAGATTACAAACCTGTGCTGCCCAGTGATAAGCTGCATGGAGGTACAGGTGAAACCAATGAGCCACTATGGCATGCCCCTCCTTGCCCTGATGCCAGGCCAGAGCCCTAAGGTCCAGAGACAACCCTAGGCCCTTGTGTTTAATTGCAAATGAAAATGAATGATTGAAATACAAATGCAAGCCCTTGAGGGTGACTGGTTCAAAGTGGTTGCAAAAGAGCAAGTACTTGCTTATCAGCCATATAGCCTGTGTATAATTGGAGTGGGAGGTTACGTTGTGAAAGGAATTAAGTGCACTGTCAGCAGGCTACAAGCAAAAAGGCAGGACGTGCTTTGCAGCTAGAATTTAAGAGCATGCAAAAGTAAGGGGCATGAGAAGGGGAGCAATCATGTTTCCTATTCTCTTATTTAGCACAATTACATGAAAAATACTGTCCTGTAATTGACACAAAAAGTGACTCAGTGGTAAAAATATAATGTGTTGTTTAATACTCACATTTAAACCTTCTCCCAAAGTGATCAGGCTTGAAAGATCTTCTTTGGATAGTTTTTTAACTCTATCTTGGTCAACAACCTACAAAGGTAGAAATAGTGCAATAGACAATGTGCCACCATTTTTCTGTTACTTATAGAACGTACATATCTTCTTAGAAGCAGACATTTATTATTTGGACAGTGTGTTTGCTCTACACATGAAGTCACTAAAAATGTAAGGACTTTCAGGATGTTTTCAGCAATTTTCAAGGACTCTTAAGGTGGGATATGCAAGTTTTAGCTCATATATGCTGTACGTGGAGCTCATATGGTAAGTCGGTGGCTTTTGCATGTATGTAGGTATTTATGTATGTTCATGTATGTATGTATGTATGCACGTATGTATGTCCACATCAAAAACTCAAAAATTGCACCACTCCTTGTACCACCTCAGTTTATGGCATACAGCTGCACCACGGGGAAAAGATGTGATTAACATATTATTGTCAAAAATATGTGAAAAAGGCGAAATCCTGCAAATAGCAAAAATTCTGTAATCAAATGCTAGATTTGGAGAAAACTTGGTGTGTAAGTTGCTGTATGTAACTGTGCTCAAATCATAGCAAAATTTTAATATCTGTAATTTGGGGCAATCTGCTTGTCCAATTGCTTTGAAACTTTGGATGTGTGAATGTAGGGTTTACCTCACTCTTTCTAATTTTGATGAAACTTTCAAATTTTATCTTTTGAGCAGTTTGCCCATTTTTGGTCAAAAAATCTTTTCAGAAAGGACTTGTCCAAACTTGGTCTGCATTTTCCTGGCATAAATAAACTTAGTTGGGTTTGTTCACATTATTGTGAAATTTGCACTTGCATCTTTCCTTTTTTTGGTCAAAAAAACCTGTGAAATTGCTTGCCCAATTGCTTTGAAATTGACATGGTTCTTTTGGATGACCATATAAAGTCATGTTCAAAATCAAGTCATGACAAAACCTGTAATATTGAATTTTTTGACGATTTTTGCTGATTTGATCACACTATTCCAAATACTGCATCTCATTCTTGAATTCCTGGGTCAAATTGCAAAAACTTACTGCACACTTCATCTTTGTATGTGGTTTGTTGATGTATGCTGAACTGTAGATGAAAGTTTGTTCAAAAGAAGTTGCCATTTACCAAAAATGTTCTAATGAGTGGCAAAAGTGTAAACAAGGTGAAAATCTCAATAACTCCAGATAAGATTGTCTTGAAAATTTGTGTATATACTTTTAGGTAGACCTCATATGTGTTAATTGATCAATTTTTGGCATACATCTGGAATTGTAACCAGAGCAGCAAACACACCAATGTTTTACAAAGAGTATACAGTACATGTTTCCACACTTTGAGTCTACAAGAAGTTGTTGGGCACATATCTTGTAAACAGCTTTTCACTATATACAAATATGCGGGATGACATAAATATGTACACTTAAAGAAACCAGATATGAAGTGTAAATGCTCACGTGTTTCATTATATATTGCAGTTATGTGTAAATTTGAACCTTTGCCACATGTTTGCAACTTCATTGAAAGTATTATGATCAACATAATAAACAATATTTACCACAGATTAACTCAATAGGTCATTAAGTATTCAAATATGTAATTAGCTGAAATAAAAATAATTAATTTCTTTGACTGCTGTCATTGTATCACCATTTTATATAGCAAGTGTAATTGCCTTTGTTCAAGTCCTTCAAACTATATGTTCCAAACTTTGAAAGCTCATTAGATATGCAAACTATAAATTAGCTGACATGAAAACTTAAGTGCGAAATGACTTCAAATATTGGTATAACCTGGTATAATCATCAATGTACATAGTATGTTATGCCAACTTTGATCGAATAAATCCAAGTATATATCCCTTTAGGAAAGCTCATTAAATACACAAATTAGGAATTGGCTAAAGCAAAAATGCTTAATGCCTTTCAATAATGTTAGCCTACATAATAGTATCTTTAATGTACATAGCAAGTTCAATCAATTTTGGTCATGTAAATTCAAATATATATCCCCAATTTCAAAAATTCATTAAATATGCAAATTAGGAGCTGGATGAAGTAAAAATGCTTAATGACTTTCAATAATGTTGTATCGTAGCATCTTTAATGTACATAGCAAGTTTTGTCAACTTTGGTTTAGTCAATACAGATAAATATCCCTGATTATGAAAGTTCATTAAATATGCAAATAAGGAATTGGCTAAAGTTCAAATGCTTAGTGACTTTCAATAATGTTCTATCATAGTATCATTAATGTACATAGCCAGTTTCATCAACTTTGGTCTCGTCAATTCAGATAAATACCCCTAATTAGGAAAGTTCATAAAATATGCAAATTAGGAATTGGCTGATGTAAAAATGCTGAATGACATTTAATAATGTTCTATCATAGTATCTTTAACGTACACAACAAGTTTCATCAATTTTGGTCATGTAACTTCAATCCTTAATTTCAAAAATTCATTATGCAAATTAGGATTTGGATGAAGTAAAAATGCTTAATGACTTTCAATAAAGTTAAATCATAGTATCTCTAATATGCATACCAAGTTTCGTCAATTTTGATCGAGTAAATTCAGATATATACTCCTAATTAGGAAATTTCATTAAACATGCAAATTAGTAATTATCTTTCACGTCACCCCTTAATATCTTTCAAAGCTGATATATCTTGGTTGGGTCACCATTTGTAGCGAATCTCATCAAATTGTGTGCAGTCGTTGTCAATATATATCAGTTTTTTTCTAAAATCATTAATTATGCAAATGAGCAAAAAGTAAGCAAGCAACACCCACCAAAAACTAATCAGTTCTTGCCATTTGCAAACTGAATCTATGTATTAGATTTGATTCTGATCTGATGAGCCGTTTTTGAGATATTGAGTACACAGGTAGACAGACACACAGACAGACACACAGACACACAGACATCGCTTTGACATATGCTCACGTGTGTCAACACGTGAGCAAAAAAGTCATCGGTCTACAGATTGCAAACTTGATGGTCCCTCAATCTAGCAACGTATACATATCAAAGGACAGAAAACAGTAATGGGAGTAAGTGTATGTCTGTCACTTATAATAGTCAGACTTTAATCAGGGAAAGATACAGATTAGTGTGGTGCAAGTCGATCAGCATCCAGAAGGGCAGTAACATCCTAAATCTATAATCACAAGGTAGACAGTGTACATGTTTACCAATACATGTGTTGAATTAGAAAAAACACATTGACATCTGAAGACTTAGATTGTATTTCACATGTTGGTGATGATTTGCACCAAAAAACAGCCTACGGCCTTTGTGAAAGTAATAACTTGTTTTGTTAAATATTACTGCTTGATGAATTAAAAAATTATATAAATTAGTATTGAAAGGGGACAACTTTACTTTGATATAGATTGTGAAGCTAATTTTGATGTATAAGGCTGTATGATATTGTTTATATAGTACCGTTATGTGTGTTTATGTACATGGCAAAAGTTGTCAACCATTACATGCTTTGCCTTATGAGTAGTGCATCATAATGTGATCAAATACACTTGACATTAAAAACATTACAAGCTTAGCATGTAAGCTATTAAATATCGTACATACACTCACACATCAAACAACAAGCGACCTAGCGGCCGATATAGCTCCGCTGTGTTTATGTAGAGAATAACTATTTTTGACACATGTTGATGAAGAAGGTGGAAATCTTTGATAGCTCAATGCAGTGGCCAGAAAAAAGTAGCTAAAATAGCTGCAAAAATACACAATCGAAGATTTCATCATACTTTGAATATATCACATGGGATCATCCCTAAGAACATGTCAACCAAAGCTATCTCATGAGTAATTTTTTGGAGAATAAAATTTTCTGACCAAAAATGGCAACAAACAATTGCCCCTAAAAATAAAATTTGCAGATTTCATCATAATTTTAAAAGATCAAATTTAGTTCATCTATAGAAACCTGTATACCAAATTTCAAAGCTGTTAGAGCAGTTATGTTATGCTATGTTATATCAATTTATTAAAGTGTCATGTGTGGTCTTAAACAGTTTGGTTGCCTCACCCAGCCCCAAAGGCTTACAAGACACGAAAACAGTATATTTTGAGAAACACATTTTTTAACCAAAAATGGAAAAAAATTGACCCAAAAATTCAAAATTGCACATTTCATCATAATTTCAATAAATATTATTTAGTTCATCTATAGAAACCTGCACACCAAATTTCAAAGCTATCAGATGAGTAGTTTTGGAAATACACATTTTTTGACCAAATATGGCAAAAATTGCCCCAAAAATACAAAATTACATATTACATATTTAACCTGTCGTTTACACTGTTCAAATTTCCAAGTTCTTTAAAAATAGCAAGAGTTATTCCTATTTTTAAGAAAGGCTCAAAAGATATCCCTGGTAATTATCGTCCAATTTCGATCTTACCCCTTCTCAGCAAAATTCTTGAAAAAATTGTAAATAATAGATTAATGAATTTTCTAAATAAGCATAATTTACTTTACAATCACCAGTATGGTTTTCGGGAAAACTATAGTGCAAAGTTGTCTCTGATTAATTTAGTGAATAATTTATTGCAACAAATTGACCAGGGTAACTCAACTATTGGCATCTTCATTGATTTCACAAAAGCATTTGATACCATAAATCACAGTATTTTACTTTCAAAACTTCAGCATTATGGTGTCAGAGGAGATCCACTCTCCTGGTTCTCAGACTATTTAAGCCACAGATCACAGTTCGTTGCTGCTGGCAACGCTAGATCCGATAAGAAGTCTGTCACTTGTGGGGTCCCCCAGGGGTCAACACTTGGTCCCACACTATTTTTACTTTATATTAATGATCTTCCGAACTCCTCAAAGTTTTTCGATTTTCGTCTATTTGCAGACGACTCGAACCTTTTTCATACTTTTCCTGACAAAAAGAGCAGTATAGATCTTTTTATTGTAAATAATCATTTCAAAAATGTAATTGATTGGTGTGATGCAAACAGATTAACCATTAATGTTAACAAGACCAATTACATTGTATTTCATGGCAAACGTAAGC
>LD360084.1:53801-64110 GCA_001465055.1 Ptychodera flava | reverse complement strand
TGCAGGTCAAGGTTTCTGTCTCCAGACTTCCTTCTCAAATGTGTTTGGCGCCGGGCAGCGTTGTTGTTACCGAGATGACCACTCTTTTATCGATGGGTACGAAACGTTGTGGGAGAGTAGCTATATGGAGCGCTATCAATGGATAAACAAGGCCGGTCTGTTTGATTACACTTCGTACCTCCAATGGATCGGTAAGCTGACGTGTATAGTTTTTATCTGAAGGGACATTGATTAGAACATTCAGAAAATTGAGTTCATCAAAATATAGATCATGCATTTATTTTTAATTTATTTGTCCTGGCCCAAGAATATACAAAATAAAAAAAACTTAAATAATACAAAAACGTTTTCACATCTTATCTAGTGTATTCTTCAATTCAATATGGCATGCCTTGAGTAATTGACAGAAGTCAAATAATGCATTCACAGAGCTTAGATGTCCAGTTGTATCATTATTTGAACTTTCTTTCCATGTCTTTGTTAACATCTTTTACCAGACCAGGACATTCTTCCGCGGTATTTTTGTTGCAATGCATCAAACGACCCAGCATTCTGTGATATGTACGAAGAAAAACGACCGAGGGGGAGTTGTACTGGATATAAACCGCCAAAAATCGGTAAGGTAGACAATATTTTAAACAATTTATGTTTGGAAAAGATTTATGTAAAATTTAATCATAATGCATGTCAATTTTGTGTTGGGGACTATGAGAACACTCGCACGTCACTGTCAGGTATAATTTTCCTAAACGACGTCATAGTGACTAAAAACTGGGAAACCAATAATTAGACATGAAGAAAGTAATTAATACATTATAGATATCTCTTCTTTCAGCGTTTGCTAAATAGTGAGGAATACAAACATTTAAAAAGTTACGGATACTATCAGAATATTGTTCGTGAAATAAACAAATCTCTCACGCTCTCTGTGTCTCTTTCTCTCTCTGTCTCTCTCTATCTCACACACACACAAACACATATCTTTCAACTCTACTATAACCTTTGCTTTGTGGCACTCTATTGATACCTTCACCCAAAGACAGTTATCTGTCTTCAGAAAGGTGAACTTAGCAACGATATTCAAGATGGATCTTTAGAAGGCATGCAGACACAGTGTACTGAACTCTTGCGATTTCGTCGGTCACTTGAAAATAATTCAATAATATTGATTTCAGTGTTCTGTTACTTAATAACTACTTTTTATTTGGTTCTATGACATTTTTTCAATCAAATTTGCAATTAATGAGGATGTTATTTTTAGGATTCATGTTCGGCGATCCACACATTACAACCCTTGACAACGCTACCTATACTTTCAATGGTTTGGGGGAATACATATTGGTGGAAGTAGGCGACGCCGTCTTTACATTACAAGCAAGAACATCAAGATTCGTAACTTCAAGTGGTGGACTGTCCAATGCAACGATCTTCACTGCCTTTGTCGCTCGACAAAATGCCTCGTCCATTGTGAGTCAATATTTCTAGTTGAAACCCATTTCTAAGCATTTGTTTTAATATCCACGTGACAAGAAGGACACTATGTTAAAATGTACGCTGAAGAATATCTCTTCAAATATATAATGAATAAAAGTCTATCAGCAACTTTTTTTCTAGAACAATGGGGTAACTAAGGATGGTGCACATCAAGACGATGTCATATTCTAAAATAGTCGTGTTTCTATATCTTCTACATTCAGGTTGAGTTCACGATGAACGAAAACGCAACAGATTACAGCATCCTTGTAGACGGAACACCATTTAACACAAGTCTGCTTTCAGAAGGTAACAATAAAATGTTAAAGTTTCTGACACAAATTGAACTACATGACAAGCTCATGGTTTACCAGTTTATATAATATAATAATGATCACCTACGTATAAGCAAAGCTTATTGATCTGGAAACACGTACTCACAACTTGTCTTGACTGTGGTATAGTGTATCTCTGTAATACCAAGATGCAAAGAAGCTACATTCTGAACAAAGGACCGATGCAACATTCTTGTATTAACTCTCTGCCATATTTAGTTGTTTAATAACGTTCATCCTCAAATTGCAGATCTATTGTCGTCAGATGAATTCATTGACGTCCAATTTTACTTGAAAGTTGAGATACCATCCAACGTTACTCGGACAATAGCCGTCTTCTCATCTGGTATTGGTGTATCGGTAGGCATCAGCCAGGGAATGCTTGATGCTGCTTTCATAGCACCGGATTCGTTTAAAAACAAAACCAGGGGCCTTCTCGGCGTTTGGAACGACGATCCCGCTGATGATTTTCTTCGGCGTGATGGTACTTATCAACAACCGTCACAGATTGGACAAAACCTTACAGAAGTGGACTACTTTGACTTTGGACAAACGTGTAAGTTGCCATTTTACATCCATGTGAGTGGACATTCTACATTCGTACGCCTGGAACATTATTCTAACATTTTGTAAAGGTATACAAAGTGTCGATGAATTTTGAGTTAAAAATGCGCATTGGGGACGACATGCAGATATTTGGACTCTTAATTTTTCACGATTCGTTTCTGATCAAATACTTATGGGGGCTCATTTTAAAGCTTTTGGAATAAAAAATGATTTTCTCAGTTCGAGGTGCCTACCACCTTAAGATGCCGCGGAAACGTAGTATATAAGTAGTGGTAAAATATAGTTTCAGCGATTTTCTGCAAGAAACAAAACTTGCTGTTTTTTTATCAATGCTATAAATTGATCTACCATTCAGTTTCTCTAATCTCCCGGTCCTATGCTGTCATCTGCTCTAATAGTCCATGTTTGGGTTTGTTTTCAGGGAAAGTTCAAGAAGCGGAATCACTCTTCAACTACAGCGATAACACGTCTTGGGATACCTACAATAAAAACGACTTCGTACCAGCGTTTTTTGACGAAGTGCGGGAAAGCAGTTCGGAATCAATTATTCAAATCGCAGAGGAAGTCTGTGAAGGCAATCTGCAGTGTCTGTATGATACCCTCACCACGAAAAATCCAACTATTGGAGAGGCCACCAAAGTTACATCTGATCAATTGCAAATAGATTCTGAAGACCTTGGTAAGACAGTGATGTGTTTGACATCAGGGTTAATTATCGTCTTCGGCAAAATGGTCATCCTGTAGAATTCTCATCCTGAAAAAGTGAATTTAAATCAATACTGAAAACATTTCTGATGGCAGGTGGACGCTTGCTCCGTCTCAATTTTCCAGACAGTGAAATAACACACGATCGATTTTGCTGCCAGTATGTGTTATGAAGTACACTTTGAACAATTTGGTAGTAGCAGGGGTAGAATACAAGCTACTTTAACAACAGAATTATAATCTTTTTTTCTTTTTTTTGATATCACGGTACCTATTTCCCGTTATACCATCGATATGACTTGCGCCGTCAGACAATTTGAACATCTAACACCTGTTGTTTTCCGTAAGCCATAATTTGATAATTTACTTATTATGTATATTTCATATTAAAACATTAAATGTTAATTTCATTGCAGCAAATTACCCCCCTACCATCTTTGCAAATACGGTTATCAATGCCAGTGTTGGCGAGGCAGTGGTTGTTGAAGTATTCGCCACTGACATAGAGGGCAGTCCCATCGATTATTCCCTGAAAACTCCAATTCCATACAATGCAACAATGTACTCAAGTAAGTGTTTGTTGGATGATATCTTTCCTTAATTCTGAATATTGCCTATGATCACCACCGTTGATGGGCGTATTTGATAATTTTGATAGCGAGTTGTTGAATTTTCTGAAGGTGTGGTATGTATTGACAATTTTGACGTAATTGCATTTTCTTAAAGTTACTGTAAAATTCCAGCCTTAGATACGTTCCCTGATACATTGGCCTTAATGCTAAATTAAACTACAATGTGTTTTTTAATAATGCAATTGATTGTGTCGTTTCATAGAGAATCCCTTATAGCTCTACATATTTAGATATTATGTATATATACATTGAGAGAGAGAGAAAGAGAGAGAGAGAGAGAGAGAGAGGGCGCGCGCGCGCGCGCGAGAGAGAGAGAGAGAGAGAGAGAGAGAGAGAGAGAGAGAGAGAGAGAGAGAGAGAGATCTGATCAATCTATTTGTATATTTTACAGATGGTACGTTCGTCTGGACACCGACTAGTTTGGATCCTGTGTTGATAGGCTACGTGGCATCAGACGGTCAAATACAATCTACTTTTGTACCGGAAGTCAGACTTTGCCATTGCCAAAACAACGGAACCTGTAACTATGCGGAATTCATCGACGGAAGTGACGTCGTTGACGATAAATTCGCCGTAAGTAAAAGACTAAGGTTACTAGAGCCTCCATATCGGTGATAATGACAGCCCTAGAGGTTTTGCACATTTCTGTTGACGATCGGATGCGCTCAAAGGTCATTACTTTCCAATCAGTACTTTCTTGTCACATGACAGATATTTAAATATCAGCTTCCTGTTTGGTGCATCGTGTAAGTGGTTTCGATTTGAACTAATTTGGGATAATTGGATTTTCATATTTTTTAAATTTCTCAAAATGTTAGGTGCCCTATAGCTGAATGTTGCAATATTAAAAATTACTCATAAAAACAAGTGTGTCATTTAAAACGAAAAGTAGATGAGCTTACATTTGCAGATCAAGTAGACATTACTTCACCATCCAATTATCCCAAATTAGTTCCAATCGTGGTTTTATGATAATTCTGCAAATGCAATAAATATTTCAGAAAAATGTTCATACCAACGTATGAACACTCTTATCCCATTGCTGTAATGAGCAGTTTATTCATTTTTTATTTTAGGTGGTTCCTTGTGAGTGTCCACTGGCTTATACCGGTGACTTTTGTGAAGAAGACTATGAAGGGTGTTTGGACGAGCCGTGTTATCCCGGTGTACTGTGTTTTGATAATATTGCGCCTGAAGACGGTGTCAGATGTGGTCCTTGCCCGCCTGGACTTGTAGGAACTGGATTTAAATGCTATGGTAAGACACCTAACATCCAATCCTATGTAGAATTATATTCATTATGGTGTGTATATAATGTATGAATGCCTGCCTGTGTGTCTGTGTCTGTGTGTCTGTCCGTCTGTCTGCATGTATCTATGTATCTATGTGTATATCTATGTATAATCTATGTATTTATGTATGTGTACATGTATATACATGCACTCTCGCACGAAAATATGTCATTGCTTTCATGATATCATATATCATATCATAAATCATGATATTGAAATACCACAATACTCGTACTCTTTCTTCAGATTTTGACGAATGTTATGAAGGACAAGATTTCCACAATGGCTCTATTTGTGATCAAATATGTACCAATACGTATGAAAGTTTTGAATGCAGTTGCTATACCGGATACACTCTCCATCCAGATGGTATTAGCTGCATAGGTAAGGTTACAAAGATCATTGTCACGTGACTTCCTCCACATACGATTAATGTATCACCTTAGTCTGAAATATTTTTCTTCCAAAAGTTGTTGATGGACTAGATTTGCCCTGGCCGCTCTGCTTTCTCTGGGGTGCGCAGCAGTCACTGGATGTGGTCATCGCATTCACTCCCACGGTCTACACCACAGTGTACCAGGGTATATTGCTTCAATTTACTGTTCTATATATTTGTATGTCCACGGACTTGGGCCAAGTCTACGGACGAATAACAAATTGATAATAGTCTTTACATAATCAAATGTAGCAAATGGATTAATGGAATGTCAAGGCAATACTAAAAATGTCGATATTTGAACACAACATTTTTTACGGATTAATCAATCGTACAAGGTAAAGTATACTTCTATTAAAATTGTGATACTGATATTTAACATAACACAGTGCAATAACTATACTCATTCTATCGATGTACGCTATCAGTGAAATGTGTCACTGTGATCAAGTTCTATCATATCAGGCAGCATCGGTTTCTCGTAAATACTATGAAATCGATTAAGTGGTTATGATGACAGCAATGCAACAACGTACAGTTGTTCCACTGATGTGTAATGCTATACGATCATCAGAGCCTGCACACACCCCGGAAATAATGCATTGTTTCTGACTATTATACATATTGCACGCAGATATCGACGAATGTTACATCAATATCGATGATTGTGATCCGAGGGCAGTTTGTACCAACACCGATGGAGGTTTCTACTGTACCTGTAACCATGGATACAACGACGCCAATGGAGATGGGACGCTGTGTGAAAGTGAGTACACCAAGATGTTACGAAATGTATCGTAAATTAAACTCACATAATATTTGTGCTGGTATTTATCACAACTTGACTGAAATTTCGTACTCTGAGAAAGACAAGTAGTTGAAATTGGTATGCATATAGAATAAATCAAGTCGTCTTAGATACAATAGAGTTCATGGTTTTGATTTCCATTTCAGACATTGATGAGTGCGTAGAAGCGCCCCCTTGTGACGATGATGCTGAGTGTCAAGACACAATTGGTTCGTTTATTTGTACATGTAATGATGGATATGAAGGTTCCGGCTTCGTTTGTACAGGTATTTATTTGACAATACGACATTATCTGTTGAAAAAATTTCAATTTCGAGGTCAGATCTTTCAATTTTGAAACATCACAGCTTGTGAAGAGATATTTAGATAGTTCAAATATAGATTACCTACATCTCGTTTTCAAACAAAATCCCGATAGGGTATCTTCACCTTAATGTCGAGCATGACATTTTAGACATTCGTTTTTATTGAGTTGAATCCATGTGATTTAGCCCTGGTTCGCCTTACAACTACGGATCAAACAACGTAAAAGATGACAGTGTGAATAGATCATAATAATAAAGCTTTGTTTATATGACTGTAGCACTGCTGAACAAATTAATTCAACTCTATGTTTTAGCAACAGTCGTTTTCTGCAAAATGTGCCCCTTGACGTAATCGTTGACTGATAGATTTCAGCGCCAAGCACTACCATTTTGACTGTATAGCGTATGTGTACAAGGTATAATGTGTGGGCCAAGATTGTTTAAAGAGTGAAGCAACATTAATATTTCATATTAAGTATTCATTACGGCTACTGTCAATCGACTGCTAACGTTCAAAAACAAAGTCAATTTTCATGGCCCGAGTTGAATATAACTGACGGCGCGTTATTTCCCCAGACATCGATGAGTGCGCCACCTTCGTTGATGACTGTGACATCCATGCATCCTGCACGAATGTCATTGGTTCATTCACCTGTCAGTGTGACGTTGGATGGGCCGGAAATGGCACATACTGTACCAACTTCAACGAATGTGATGACGTCAACACCAATTCTTGTCATCCAAGAGCCACATGCAATGATGTTATCGGTAGCTACAGCTGTACATGCAACGTTGGATATGCAGGAGATGGGCTTATCTGTGAAGGTAAGGTGTGCTTGAGACAGTGAGTTAATAAATAATCTTGTGTAAATCACGGCAATTATTTCATCTGGTTTTGATAAAAGTTGTCCACATTTTCCTAATTATACTGTGAAAAATTGTTAACGTAAATCACATGCCAGTGTCAGTCAATGAACTTGAGTTATTTTGGACTTCCATCGTTCGACGAAGAATCAAATAAAGATTAAATAATTTATCTGGAAAGATATTATAGCGCAATAAATGCGTTGTAAGAATTTGTTACCGAATTAACCGACTAAGCGAGGTACAATCCTGCTAAGTATAAGTTCAAAGTACGTCATACAGACAGAAATTATGTTTTGTTTTATTTTGCAGATTGTGATGAGTGCGAAAACGGCCATGATGGTTGTGTCGAGAACGTCGCTGCTTGCATTAATGCACAAGGATCGTATTATTGTGAATGTCTGCCTGGTTATACCGGCAATGGATTTAATTGTTCAGGTCAGTACAATATTTCAAAATCTCCTCAAACCTACTAAACACCAGACTCCTTCTCTTATGACGACACTATTTGCACCCTGTTCTATACAACGTGTCGGATCGATTGTTCTTCAGTCAGCTTTGTGTGTCATTTGGTTTTTCATTACTCTTCTTTAAGTTAAGAAAAGAGGGAAAACAGAAGATCTACTTATTATGACTAACCATAGCTGTCCTTGAAACGTCCGCGAAATATCGCATCAGCTGTAGGATGGAATTACTAAGTATATCTTGATCAAACAGCTTCTGTGCTACGTACACATTAAGATTCTCAAGAAAGAATCTCAATGATAGGGAGATGAAAGTAATTGTACTTTGATGTATTTCGGTAGGAAGTACAAAGTTATGGTTGATTTCCATTTCATGTTACATTCAAATTTGTACATTTCAGACATTAACGAATGTGAAATAGGCACGTCCACGTGTTCTCTGTATGCTGATTGCGTCAATACCATTGGTTCGTATATGTGTGAATGTATAGAAGGTTATGCTGGCAACGGGATTGTCTGTAACGGTTAGTTTGCAATTCTAAATGAACGTATTTCAGTATTTTCTAGGGATGAAATTATGTGTACTTGTAACGTATGAGAATATTATATCATGCTGGACCGTGTACGCAGTACTTTGCTGATATGAACACAATATATACGTTAATGGTTAGCATACTATCTATTTTTACGAGGCTAGTCTTTGAATCAAGGTTAGTCTAAATAGATTCAATCTTGTCTTTCTACCGATCTGTAAACTAGATACATTAGATTGATAAGATCGCCTCATATGATTTAATCATTTTTCAGACATTGATGAATGTCGTACCCCATGGAAGGTTGATTGTAACACCAATATTGGAAATTGTTTGAACACTCTTGGAGGCTATGAATGCCAGTGCATTGCCGGTTACCAAGGAGATGGAATTAATTGTACAGGTATATATCTGGTTTATTTCATTTTATATATCCTCATCCTGTAATCATTTCATCTTAAATCGACCCTCTTGATTTTCGCGTCCTGATTAATTCTGTTTCCTTTCTCACAACGCCAGACATCAACGAATGCGCAACCAACGATGGCAATTGTGATCATCCACTGTGTACTAATCTACAAGGCGGGTATCAATGTTCATGTGACGCGGGATACCTACTTGACAACGATGGCATTACATGCAATGGTATGTATCGCATCAGACTCACCAAGACTTATGAACCCTTGCAATAATTATATTCAGCCACACCATTTCTTGCAACGGTATGTGACAAAATACTGGTACGAGCGTGCTGGACCGATGCAACAATTGTGTTCAGTGGGGGCATAGCATAATGAACATACAATGCACACGTAAATTCTGTCCCCCAAAGTGTCGAAGTCAATGTGTATTCACTTTGCGTGCTGTTCATTCCATAAATTAAATATACTCGACATGCACGTTCTACATACATTTGTCATTTGTTTGTTTGTTTCTATGTTTGTCTGTTCATCAGTTCAACTCTCCCGCTGTCCTCGCCCAATCATCACATTCAATTATTTACCTTCAATTTAGATATCGACGAGTGCTATCTGAATACTGCCAATTGCTCACAGGGTTGTAACAACACCATCGGTGGCGGCTACAGTTGTTATTGCTATAATGGTTTCCAAGAGGACTCTAACGGATGTCAGCGTAAGTTACACTTTCATCATGCTAACATTTTCGCTTACATCCTATGCATGACGTCACAACCTCGGGATAAAGTCAACTTTAACAATATTGACGGTTGGTTTTGTGTGTGTGTGTATGTTTGTAAGTATGTTTGTCTGTGTGTGACGATCACTTTACATTACTCCACTGACTGACATCACCAATTCACTCTGCATCATACTGGTCCAGGATGTATCGCATGGTGTAGTTCGATGACGTCACAGATGATACATATTACCATGAATATGTGGGGGACAAAATTGGAACGCAAATTCACCTATTATGTCAATCATGTTTGTTTGTGAACAATGAGGACTGGATGTCTGAGTATTTTGTATGTTAACTTTCACTTTATGTAGAGTGGCAAGATGGGAAATTGGGAAAAAACGACTTCTCCAAGAATAATGTCTTTGCACGCGGTTACAGGGACTATAAGCTTACTTTGAGTTAATCCAAAGGAATTGAGAAACAGACGTATCGGTCTGCTCTCTACCTTAATGATATCACAGATGGATGAAATCAAGGCATCTGTGCATTCTGCCAACAAATCCCCATCTTATTTCAGTCAGTTGAATAGGAAAGCTACATATTGTTACCTGTAAGAAGAGACAATAATAGTTAAGATATCACAAGAGCCGTGAAAGAAATTGTGCCATAATTACCGGGCCTTTATTTTTACTTCTTGTCGATTAAACTTTTATAGCGAAATAACGTTTATCCCAACATGTTAGTATTTTTCCCGA
>LD360084.1:0-34102 GCA_001465055.1 Ptychodera flava | reverse complement strand
TTGGAAGGCTATTTCACAAATAAAAGATTTAATTCATATCCTAAACATGTTACATTGACAAAGGGGACGGTTGACGTAAACACATTGAAAACGAAAATATATCAGTTTAGGGCGATAGTTTTTAAGGCGGATAAAACACTCGTACTCGGGCTTTATCCCATACATGTATATATATATATATATATATATATATATATATATATATATATATATATATATATATATATATATATATATATATGTATATATGTATATATATATATATATATATATTATAAATAAAGCTATGTCAAGACATCCTAAACTTTTTGAAAAATTCAATGTAACACTGAAAGACATCATATATAACATCAGACTCAGAATAACTTAAGGTGTGGTGGTATCTGATCAGTACTGCTTGGGGAGCCAAGGCAGTTGACTGTATTGTTTTCAAATCCCCGAAACAGTCGCCTTGGTAAATAACTGATGAACACCTACGAGATTTCCATGATGTTGTTATAAACTAATCCTGCTGATGTCATATCTTCATCATTCATATGACAATCATAGAGAACCTATAATGATCTATTGCTTGCACTTGCATGACGTTACTTTACATCATTGCTGTATTTATTTCCATCCGAGTGAATTTAAACTGTTTAACTACTTTTGACTATATATATAAGGCACTGCCGAACGAATGCGAGATGTATGAAAGTTAGGAAACTTGACGTTTTGCTCCTTTGTACTTTAACTAATGTATTAATATTGAAATAACGGGCGACACGCTGACCATTAACGTTTACTTATGGGCAAGGGCGAGAGGAAAGCAAAAAATTAACGTGCGAGGCTTGCCGAGCACCTTAATTTGGCTTTCCTCTCCCCCGCGCCAATAAATAAACGTTAATGGTCAGCGCGGAGTCTGTTATTTCAATTATATTATCAACGAACCCCGAAAAAACGTCAAAATTTACGAAAATGTCCCGTGCGAACGACAACGGGTCCCCAGAACCTGTCAGTGAGTAGCGCGCGCTGCAAAAATCTTGCACATCCGGAGATTTTTTTGAAAAAAAGCGTCTAAACTTGGTCCACAAATGCTCCATTTTATTTTGTGGTTGATTATGATCTTTGTACAAATCACAATTTTCGTTTTAGCCGTAATGTTACTTTGTTTACGATATTATTCATATTCACGGGCATGAAAACAACCATTACTGTGTATTATATTACCATGCCCTGGCTGTCGCATTTTGATTGGTCGAGCTGAACCACGTGACTGACGGTTTGTTGATAATATAATGGAAATAACAGACTCCGCTCCGACCATTAACGTTTATTGATGGGTGCGGGCTTGAGGAAAGCCAGATTAATGGGCTCAGGTAGCCTCGCCCGTTAATTTTTGGCTTTTCTCTCGCCCTTGCCCATAAATAAACGTTAATGGTCAGCGCGTCGCCCGTTATTTCTATATTTGTGGGCAGTCACGTTGTTCAGCCCGACCAATTAAAACGCAATGGACAGGGCATGGTGGAGGGACTGTGGTAATATAATGAATGTTAATGCTAATAACACTCAGTTTTTAGCCTTCACATGCATGTGAGTGTCTGTGTGTCTGTGTGGTTGAATACATATCATTGCTGGATAGTATGTTTTCAGAGAAAACTTCCATGAATCCGATGAGTCCGAATTGAATATTTAAAGCTGTGTATCCTCACTGTGATAGGGACAGCGGATTAGCCAGTTCGCAATGTTTGCGGAGCAATTACAGCGGTGTATACACATGTTTGAGAGGAGATATGGACTTGTAATAATAAAGAAGGAAGTCAGACTGTTTGGAGTCGAAATCTTTATTGGAAATACCACAGTCAAAATTAATAAAATTACTTGTAGTAATAAAGAAAGCAACCAGACGGTTTGAAGTTGAAATCTTTACTTGAAATACCACAGTCAAAATAAATAAAAATAAAATAAACAAATGCACAATTATCCCTCCCTCCCACCCCTCGCCACCCCAGGGGACTTACTGCTGTACCCTACGGTGTATCAGACTAAATTCTGGGCGCCGCCATGTGTGTTTTTTTTTAGTGCTCTTAAATAAACAAATAAGAAAACGTGCAAAGTATTATTTATAACACGCAATCAATAAAATATATCTCTTTTACTGGCCAGAAACTATTATTATCCACCATGTCACTGATAAAAAATATCGGTACTATCACGCCAAAAAAATAGAAAAATAGATAAAAACTGTCGTCCATAAGAACGAGGACGTACGCATAGAATGCTGGGATAGAATTTTAGATGCAAAACTGCGCGTTTTTAGACTGAATGCTAGTTTACAGCTTGTAATTGGAACTTTGGCAGTGCAGATACTATTGCAAAGATAATGATGGCACAGTACGTCCCTCGTTAAGCACCATAGGTTGTTATCAGGGTAAAATTTGCCAATTTATGGCCAACATTATTTTTATACATTAAACAGAAAATCTTTACCTGCAGGGTCTGACATCGTGTACGTGTGTGAACTGTTTTCGTCAGAGGGTAAACTGGGCCAGTGGTCGTACAAAGGTATATAGCTCGTAACAATTATTTCTATTTTCTCCTTTTCTATTACTAATCATGAAGTAGTACAAATAAAATTTCTAATCTTAACCCCTGGCGCGACACCAAGGGCTGAGCCCTATATGATATTAGTTAAGTTGTATCAGTTTTATGTACATATAACATACATGAACACTAATTTACTCATTTATGTATATTACATTGTTTTCGTAAAGCGTCTGTGACGATTTTAGAGTTCGTTTTTGTCTCAGGTCTATCATTAGTCGCACAGGGAGTAGTGTGAGATTGTGTAAAAATCCCTACAGCATAATTTATAACAATGTTGACCGTGCACAGCATAGTTTGTAACAATGTTGACCGTGTTTCGGACGGCGACACGAGATATTTACAATAACTGTTATGGATAAAAAGACATACTTTGATAATGAATGTTGAGTAATGAACAATGAATGCATACAAAGAGTGAAGAGGACAGCTGCAGGTGGAATTCAGAGATTTAGTCAAATGGCAGAGACAGTCAGTGATGCATTAGTACAACATTGTAGAGGAGACGGGACAAACTGACCGAGGCCGAGTGTAAAGACGAGTGTAAAGACGGAGCCAGTTATACCGGGACGAGGAGAGAGTCGGATGCCGGGACGAGCGGACCTAGGCCGATGTAAAGGGACAGGGCCATTGATTCTCTGACATTCTCTTTGTTTATTTTAACGTATTCTCTGACATTTTCTTTGTTTAACGCAATCTCTGACATCTTATTGTTTATTTTAATGTAATGTAATAACTTACATATTGTTGGGTTTACAAGAATGAACTGTCCACTAAATGCCCGAGATTTGATTGCCATCATGATAGATACTATTATTTCAATAAAAATAATTATATTATTATAAATTTATAAATGCAGTCATTTTTTTCAACATTTAATCATTGTTCATCCATCATCATCATCATCAACATCATTATCATCTCTTTCAAAAATGTTTTGTGGATTACAGGGGTCATTAAAAAATATGATCACTTGACATCGCAGATGTTCCATTACACTTGTAAGGGGATCAAAGTTTTAGTAAAAATGTTAAATTGAAGGATGAGATAGTCAAAGCAAAACAGCCTTAACGAAAAGATGTATGTTTCGGGTGATAGTTTTTCATTCCGATAAAACCTTTGCAGTTTTTAAATTCTACTTTATTTGTTAAAAGGAGCAAAGGGAGTTGACACGATAACAGCTCCTACAAACAAGAAAAACGGGAGGAAACCCAAATAATAGCATCAAAGAAGAATTAACTATAAAACACAATAAATCAGTAAAGGCATTGACATTAAATGGATGAAAATTGATTTTATTCCTGGAAGTATTTGGTTTCAAACTCGTTTTAGAATGTAATGATCAAGAAGATAAATAGAAATGAACTCGATGACTAATATTTGGACTGTCTTCATTTGAAAAAAAGAAAGAAGAATCTAAATATTGTCAACGATATTTAATTAAGGCATGGTAACCTAACTAAGAAACATAGTATACTGTGCGTCATCGTTGTTTGAGTGCTGTATTTTCTTTTTATGGTAAAGAGATTAGGAACATTCTACTTGGTAAAAAATGTTGAAACATGCAACGTGTGGTTCATCGATTCAGTATACAGGGTCATGGATAGATACTACAATTGGACTATCGATTCTTTTAGCCACTGCATTTACAGTAAAAATAAAATATAGTTCAAAAGGTAATAGGCTGACATTTTATACTTCAAAAGAGAAAGTCGGATCAATGAACGATATTCAGGCCATTCTGGATAATGAGTTCCCCATAAATAAATTATCCCGGCCGGAAAATATGCTTTAATATGATAATTGATTTAATGAGATTCATTGCGATAATTTGAGCTCGTAATTCCTTATGAGCTATTTCTAAAAAAACACCATGGGACACTATTGTGCAGGAAATTCGCGAAATATGATCTTGAAATTTATCACCAATTTCCATTTGAAAAAAAATAATTTTGCAATTATGTTCAAAGTACACATCAACTACGGTGTGTGCATTGTGAGTCGAGAAATAGGACACTTAGGTAACTATGTGTATTCTTGATGGCTCTCATGGCCAGAAATTTTGAGTTCTTATTTATTTATGACAAAATTCAAGGGTCATGGGCAGAATTTCAGCCATTTAAACCACTTCCCAAGTTAAAATTGGCAATATACATATACAAAAAACCCAAACCAAACAAATACATATGACATTCATAGTAAACACTAAACAAAACAAAAAAGGCAGTAAGACTTCCATTTAATGCAGCTAACAAGTGTATATTGCACAGTCTGCGTGCGAGACTCTCGACAAACTACTGACAAATTATGACTATGTCTAGTTGCTGTAACGGCTGAATTGTAAAGTCCCGATAAAATGGAATATCAATGTGATTCCACATAACTTTATAAAGTATTACATTTCTATAATAAATACATCTTGTGTGGAGTGGAATCCATTGTAATTGGTGGAATAGAGTGGAATAATTACTGATCCAGTCTGTCGTAATTACCACTTTTTCAAGTTGTTGTATTTGACCTTTTCTTACGGTCCCAAACCTTGCCAGCAAATTCAAGGGGGACTGGTATCTTTTTTCGATATTTGCTGGTTAACAGTCTCCTAGCACACGTTTTATGAGGCCAAGTACATTGCTGGCCTTGCCTGGTATTTAATTACAATGACCTCGCCATGACCAAGTCAGTCCTAAGTATACGTCTGATGAAACCATATGAAGGTTTGTGCCATTTATGTTATAGTTTGATGTTACCTGGTTCTGTAAACGTTTACGTGTGAGACATAAAACTTTGCATTTAGAAGTATTGAAATTTAACAACCACTGGTTATTTATTGCTATTATATTGTTAGATTTTCTGATTGTTTGTTGTTGTTTTCGCAGTCTATTATTGGCGTTTGAGTTTGTTGACTATTGTTGACTATGATTAAATTAATAAAATATATTGAAATATACATCGGCAAACTCCATTAAGCGGTACTCGCTATCTATCATTCAAATAAAGATAAAGAAAGTTGCAATGATTTAAGAATCAGTGCATGGATATAATTCCCAAACATTTTGCATGAGATTTCTACCAATGGAGAATACCTTGCTCTTCAGAATAAAACTTGCACTTTCTTTCTTCATACGAGCCAAAATGTCATTTTATTACGTAATAATACCTTAAAATTATTCGTATGTAAATATCTGTTTTAGTGCGAAAGTACCTTAAGTATTACAAAAGACAACACTCGCACATAATTCAGAGAGTTGTATTTTGATTGGTTATACATACTTCATAGGCGCTTAAAAAAATTTTTTTTTGTTTGTTGTCCGCATGCTGGTAGATTTTCAGGAAAAGTAAGAAAAACAAACAAACACAATGTTAACACTATTACAAATAAAAATATTATTTTTCTAGAGGAACCAAGTGAAAACTCACCTAATGTCATTACACTTGTCTTTTTTGTCTGTGTTTGCTTTTTTCCATGGCTGGCTTGTAGGTTTTTCAAAAATACATCAAAAATCCAAGGACGGCAAACAAAGAATTTTCTTTAAATGGCTTTACTATGTTTACACAGAGTGTGCCAAAGGTTAACTGAGGTCACCAGGATCCATCGATCGCTTTCACACTGCGCTAAATACTTGACATTTTGAGCAAACAACTGAAGGCCTTCATCAAAATTCACCTCAAACGAAACATCAGAGGTACATTGAAAACATTACAAAACATATCAGGGGGGGATTATGTTATTAGCACCTCAAATTAACTTGACGCGCTTTTTAGAATGTAACCTTTGACCTCATTTTCATTTGTGCCCATTCACGATTTACCTTGTAGTGTGAACAAGCCACTTATTTCAGTCTCATTCCGTTGCAAATAATCGTCGGCCTGCTGAATAGAGCTCTCAAGTGACATCAGTGAGTTAGAAAGTTTTAATCAAAGAAAGCAGTTCTTTAAGGTGCCTTAACCTTTTCAAATACGGTAAATTGGTGTATTCGGTTCTAAATGGTCTTCCGCCATCTTGTCGTCATTTGTACATTTTCAAGACCGATGGATATTTACTGAGAGTTTAAATGTTCTCTGGACACTTCTCTTTATATATCTTTGTTGTTGAATACAGAACGTGCGAAGGCAATGAGGGCGATGTGGCCATTGCAAGGAAGACGGGGACTACGCTGTTGTTAAGGTTGAAGAGTCCGTACGCGTTCTCACGAAGTTTCCTTGACACGTGGTGGCGCTTTCCTGTTGAAAGATAGTCTTCTCTCTTAATGACAAACCATTGGATTATCAGTAATGTAAGTCGAGATAAGTACCTTTCCCATATTCAAATTCAACAAAACGTTCAATGCAAGACAGAATATCATCGATTTCCCTTCTTCTCTGTTAGCTCTCTTTCAATCGTAATAAATGCAATTAAAATGTCAAAACCTACAAAATTATCAAAAATTCCGTGTAAACTGGAAAGGATTATTAAAAACAAACTTTAACAGAAGTTGCCTTCTCGGCACATTTGTTTTTAACCGATTAATATGTTTTCAGAAATACAATAAGATATCCAAAGGAGCCATTGATATGCCATGACGTAATTATTACATCTTAATATGCAAATGTAGATATTTGCAATGAACTTTGATGACACATTCATAAATTACACCGACAAAAAGAACAAAAAGTAACTGTATAAACACAAATAAAATGAAGAAACATGAGGAAGTAACTTGATCGCGATAACCGCTTTTTATATTTACTAATTTTCATATACAAGGGAGAAGCTGGAACTGACCACGAGTGTTGACGTAGATCTGGAACTTATTTATTGAATACGGAACCATGGCTGGCCTCACGACCCAGCCGCTGATCACGATACATGAGTCTGTGAATGTGCCCATGCCTGAGTCGGTCCTAGTTATTTTGTCCTGTGAGTTAGTGTGTCCATTTATACAGTGTATCTTGGCTATGTTGGACGCCATAAAGAATACAATAAGACAATACTTTGATATACCGACAGTACTAGAAAAGTTACAAAAGTACAGCTTATCACTTCCCCTCGGATGGCACGCTACAATTCTTTTGCTTCAAACCCACGCTATGAATAAATCAAATTGATAATAACGGCTCAATATTATGATTGGTTGAAATACAATAGAACATGGGGGTAGTACACAGAATACCTCCACGAGAAAAATAAGTTACTGGGTATTTTTTTTTAATGTGTAAACGATGTGGAAATTAAAATTTGGCTAGAATTTTGAAACTCACAGCCCCTATCCAACGCAAGAGTGATATCATTTTCTACCAGAGTTTTCGGTTTCCATATTGTGCTTCAATTTGTTTTGTGTCAATATTGTGCTTTGGCTAATATTGTGTGAAAATGAACAACAGGATTGTTGATTTAAAATAGGCCATGGCTTTACCCTATACATGTAAATGTAAACAGGGCTTTACCCTTTGTATGGCTGTACATGTACCCATCTGCGGCGGGGGTATTGCTTAAAGCCGCACTTTTCAATCCCTGGTTCTCGCATTAGTGGAGTTCTCCTCCCAGTCAAACACATGGCCAGTACGATGTTTGATTTCTATAACATTAATTACACAAACTGATTTCAATCTTTTGTCACCTTTTGCTAATCCTGCAAACAGAGCTTATATAATCGCTTGATTGGCGGTCGGTTCGAATTGCCAACGGTCATTTATTCCCCAGCATCACACTCGAATTTCCTTAAAAAACATCTTCCAGTCACGTTATAATTTGAATATAACCACTGAGTTCGATCGGCAGCAGCTTCGTGTTGACCGCTTGGCAGTCTATCAGCGTTTTTGCGGTCGGAAAAAACTAAAAAGTGGCATTTTCTGGAGCATGTGCCCTCATGTTACCTGTTTGGTGTCCACTTACACAGTGAACGCCGCCATAGGTTGGCGCCCTTTTAAAGGGAGGCTCCGCCTTTAAAGTGTAAGTCCCGCCATATTTTGAGGCTTTTTCCGTTTGACTTGAGGCCTAAACTCTAGTTCTGGTTGTCGACAATTTTATTGGTACTAATAAAACAAACATTTACACACAAAATGAAGCTTATTTGAGCGGTTTTTAGACGATTATATTGTGTTATTTTGACGAAAACACGGGAAAAGTTAAACGTTTTGACTTCAAGCATGGCGACATTTTCCGGAAATTGCCGAGCGAGCCCCGTTTTGGCGTTAGTAGCTGTGACGTCACTAATAGAACGGTCGATGGCGACTTTGGCTATGGTGATAGTGATAATTTCATGAGTGAAATCAGTGCAACTGAGAATGTCATCGTCACAGAAGATATGATGAAGCTGTTCAGAATTTACAGGCCTGCAGATTTTAACGGTCGGGACTTCAACCTAAACGAGAACAAGAGCGGAACTCTTGTTGACCGTCTATGACGAGCCCACCACAGTCCAACACACTAGTGCACTAACGTACACACAACAGCAAGCTACCAAAATATGAACGAACTCTTGAGTTGCCATCCCACCTCATTATTACTTCTCAACATAAATTGCATCGTTCAAAATCTGTTAACAAAAATTTGAATGACACCATGACGTTTGTAGATAAATGTAGAGATCAAGTTAAAAATTATCCACCGTTTAACACGCATCTTTCCGATCTTTCCTTTTGTGTCCAACTTTCGGGCAATGAAGTCGTAACACTTCGTCACATTGTCTTGTCAGGGGTCACTTTACCATTTCACGCATGCAAATACGCATGAAACCCACAATTAACTCAAGAACAAACAGTGATATTTATAGAGCAATAACCGATTGACGGTCAGTTCGCACCTCAAGTAAGGTATCCTTTCATATAGAAACGATTTCGAACCTACGGGGTTTGTGCCGGCGAATCTTGGCATGTGCAAATATTATGCCCATTCAAGACCATTATAATTGGGACATCAATAGCAATGTGTAAACTACGTGTCGGAGTATTTTGACCAATGGTATCGAAAAACTAAGCTAAGAGATGAGGGATTGACGGACTCCCGGAACGTCATATGCTATTAGAGAACGATAGATCCTATCACCCTAGCTTTCCCAGAGTTGGCAGTATAGCCATAAGAGCTAAAACTCAAGATGAATATAAGTCCTTTAGCTCTTATAGATGAAGTGAATTACGGTGTGATATTTCATCTAAGAGTTACATCAATTTATGTTATTCTTCGGGTCCCTAGTGTCCAGCAGCTAATTGTGTTTCGGTAGGCATGGCTGATCTCGTTGCAATAATACATCGTCCAATCCGACAAACGCGTTGGTATCATTACCTCTGTATAAATTTCCAGATATCGCCTCAAACACCACCTGGTGGTAATAGGAAAAAAATCATGTTAAAACTATCAAGACAACAGTAATTTCCTCAAATACCACATCGAAGTGATGGAATTCGTGTGAAAACAGCTGAGACCAACATAGAATTTCCTTAAAAGATATACTATTTGCATGTTTAGACTATACTGATCATAGTTGGAATTTATTTGGTCTGACTTTGATGTGTGATGTATTGGTGAAGGAAGATGGGGTAACCGACATCCTACAATGGCTTGTCTTGCATATCATGTTGCCATGGATACAATCTTAACTGCCGAAATACCAATACATATATGCATTAATTTCCAATCTTTTTGAATACTTAAGTAATAAATTGAAACAAATATTCCTTGAATAAATGATTTGTTTCTAGCCAGGAACTGGGCAAACATACTTTATGGTCAAGTGCAATTGTAAAATGCTTGAAGCGGCATTGGCATTGCTAAAATAGTGTTTTCACCAATTAACCCATTGTGAGTATGATAATATGAATTTAAAATCTTAAGTCCAATTAATCTGAGTTTCCATAATGGGGAATTCGAAGGCCCGCTTGTTATCTACTGTAATCTTCAGAGGAATACCTCTTCTCGATATGAGGCACCATTGCTTCATAAAGATTGAATGAAACTTATCATTGCTTCCTAGTTACTGAGCGTGGCATAATTGTATTTCATAAAATATCTTATATAAGACATCATAGCTTTGCATGACGAAATGAAATAATGCCCAGACCAGCATGTTTTTTTTCAGTCAGGGTATGGATGTTTGCAGCACGACAGCATGCAACTGTCAGCATGCATCACTCGACAAATGTGAATTATATTACCATGTTAAACTGACTCTTGTAGATACAGTTTATATATATTCTTCACAGCAACAAGGAGAACCAATGATATGTTGGATTCCTTGCAAATTGAGGAACGAGAGAACATTATCTGACACAAACCTTTCCAGAGGGCAACTAGCCAAGTATTCTTTCACTTTCCCTTACTCTCACTACTCCCTAGGTCACTGGTGATTTATCGCACATGATTTGCTAGGTCACTGGCAATTAATGAGAAACTCTACTTGTGTTCACCTATTCCAATTATGACCAGATGGACTCATTCGATAAATGTTATTTCACAAAATGACGACACCGAAAAAAATCAGTGTCCTACCTCACTGTCTCGAAATCGTAAACGATAAAAGTGAATTAGGGAACGTTGATGATATTAATTTATGAAATATATTTAATTCGGGAACGAAGGAATACTCAGGAATAATCGAGCAGGAAAAATGAACGAGAACGTAATGATTTCAGTGGATGAACACAAGGACAGAATAAAAGTCAGAACTTGGTGTATAAGGAAACTCTGATAGTGATGCTATGATGTTCAGAAGTGTGCACATGGAATGCTTACCTGAACTGTGTGGTTCGTTGTAAAATTGGCAGATACATTATTCCACCGTTCAGGACGATACGATGATGTAGAGCTTTTCCATACACTTGCACATGATCTCCTCTTTCCCTTTGCGACACGAAGGAGACAAACTTGTAGAGAGTAATTCCTTTTGAATGCTTCTGTAGTTATGTAAAAGTTGAAATTAAGACAGACGTGTCCAGATATATGTTCCGCTTGTATCGCTCGGGCTTTTGGTTTCGCTGGATTTTTCTTTGAATCGGACTTTGTAACATTTTGATTTTGTTTCTTCTTTCTCGATTTGGTGAATTTTGCAAGCAGGAAAGAACCTGACAGAACAAAAGTTGCCAATTAATAATTTGATCGACTACTCATCACTTGAAAATTAGACAGGAAATCAACAAACAAACAAACAATAGAGAGGACTGTAACTAACATTTATTCAAATCGGAACAACAAATGAAACAAATATGAGATTTAAAATGTCACAACACGAATACTGCATATACACAATTATAAAACTTACATTCATAGTAATCAGTTATCAAAATCGTGTACAGTTGTTTTATGGATGATATTTTTGCTGAATTTCAGAAATTTCGAAATTTGTGTTTCGCATGAAATCTGACACCTCTTCAACAAGCGTATATGTATATTTCCTCACCCGAGGCGATATTCTGCTTATCAATAAAAAATAGTGATAAGTCAACTTATCATTAGGCATTGGAAAGTTGTATGGTCAATCGAATGATTTCTTATCCTTTATAGATGATTTTGCAAAGTCATACTTGCCTTCTGTGGAATTTGTAGTAACATCAAGTATGTCCAAGTGAGAATTTAACACCCATCCATAGTCACCTTCTGAGGAAAACTTGAAGCCACACGATGCCATGTATTCAAATCCACAAATTCTGTAATTAGTACCTGTGCAGAAAGAATCACAAAGTGTTCAGTAACTAACAAATTATATTCGGATGCGAGTTCCTAAAAGCTTAAGCTTGCAATGCTGTGAGGAGTCAAAGACTTCGGTTAATGATGCATTAATCCCTGAGTGTGTAGGAGGGCGCCCTATAGTCCAGTGGTTTTAATTAATAGTGCCTTTGCAGCCATATACTGAACCAGTGTACACTCCAGGTTGCGTTTGCGCTTTGGGTAAAGCTACATCGCAAACACATTATGATCGATATCATTCATCGTCACTTTGCACAACAAATGTGCATCAGTCTATCAATATCGTGTCGTCTTGTGATACTTCCATGTCAGAATAAATAGGTCCACAATGTCTGACTATGACATTTATCCACTGAAAACATTTTCTTTGCAATAGTTTCTCGTTTGCTATACAATATAGTATGTTTATTACTTATCGATCATTATCGTTCTTCATGACTTAAAGAACTGCTCTAAACATAGCCACTAGAGGCCCTGGGGAAGTATATCTCTTCACTTTGGCAAGTTTGACGAGTTTGTAAGCCGATAGAGAGTAGCTTCAGTGTTTGGAGGGTTGAGACGGCGAGAGTTGTGAGTTGCCATCAGTATTTAGACATTATTCCTCACAGCAAGAATAGAAAACTAGATGGTCGTACTTTTAAGGTTAACTACAGCTTGGCATGAAGATTCCGAAACAATATTTCAAAATTATCAATGATTTGAGTTCCTTGGGAAAGGCAAAGCTTTTAGAGAAAATAGGATTTAGTGAAATGGATGGCAATATGGAATTTTGGAAGACTAAGTGTAAGTTAGTAGCGGGTTCAAGTCTTTGGAAAACACTGACAGTAGGTACAACTTTGATGTAATGTCACATTTGTAAAGAGTGATCCAAAAACGTGCAATTCGTTTAATTGTGGGAACTGACTCTACTCTGCCGCCTTCTATGATTACCTTTAAACCTTAAAGTTAAATTTAATAGGTTAATCCTTGTTTTTGAAGCTACGAGAAAGCTCGCACCTGAGAATATTAATGCACTTTTTAATGAGTATGGTCCCACCTCAAGATCTGTTGGTCAGTACCTTTTACAGAATTCCAGGGCAAGAACTGAATTGTTTAGAAAGTCATTCCAAGCCACGATTCCAAAGATTTTAACAATTTACCTCTTCATCTAAGAGAAGCAGATAATGTTGAAACTTTAACAAAGCTTGTCAACTTTATTTATTCACTGAGGTTTTAGAAGACAGATCTTTGTCATTCTTGTTTGCTTTACACTTTTTTGTCTTTGTATGTGTCCTTGATATATTACTATACGTTCAATCGTATATTTTCTTGTTATATGTCCTTTTGTTCACAAGTTATTTCCATGTTGCAATTTATTTTGATGTGTCTCGGCCGGCATGAAAAGAGGCTAATTGTGAGGAAACTTATCGAGATATCGAGAACAATAAATAAATAAATAATAGATAAATAAATAAATGAATAAATAATAATAATAATAATAATAATAATAATAATAATAATAATAATTATTATTATTATTATTATTATTATTATTATTATTATTATTATTATAATTCTTTATAATATTATCTCACAAAAACAGTGCGACAGATCAGAATTCGCATTAGAAAAAGAAAACAGTGTAAAGCATAGTAATTTTTATAATCTGGCAAATTACCAAAGGCAATTACACCTGCGACATTAACGATCCATTAGCTGTAACTTTCGTCAATTTTTTTTTTTTTTTTGTTCTGTGTATCATCTGCAGTTTCTGGTTTGAATCTCTGAACCATGGAGAAATTCCTAATATTTAGCTCATAAATATACCTTATATGTTTATAATCTGCATTGTTATTGTTTGAATTTTGTATTCAGGTCCGGACTAGAATACATTTATCAACAATAACAATGGTCATTTCACGTATACAGGCTGTGTTTGCGAGCAGGACACCAGGCATTGGTCATGATGATCGGATTATAGTAAAATTCGGTAGTTGATACATTGAAACAGAGTAGTGAAAAATTAGTCAAAAGTTACAGCTAGTGTCCCTTTAAATGATGATACTATGGCAACAGTGAATGAAATACAGTATTTTCATTTCAGTTATTACTGATTTATATACTTCACGGATCTTTTTAACTGAAGTTATAGTGACTATCGTTTGGGATGTTGTTAATAACAATTATAATGAAGTTGATCACTCATGGCAAAAATGTGGGAAAACGCAGCGATTTACAGACAATTGCAAACAAAAAATGAAAGACAGGAGCTTTCTCAGCGCACATCATGTTTATGAAATGTCCTTCAAACAAAGTGTTGCACCAAGGATTAAAAATATTTTGTTGTTGTTTTTCAAGACTTCTTTGTAATATTTTGTCGGACTAAACATTGATTGGTCTGATAGATAAAGACCATATACATGGTCCATTGTGCTACTGGTGTTGATTATACACAGAGATTGGTTTTTGTCAACCATTTACACATGTCATTACTCGGAGAGGTACTTGACCTTGTGTTCTTTCATAAATGTATTGCTTGACTACATTCGGCTATGAATGTACACAAGTTTGTTGAGCTTGTATCTTCTAACATTCACACCTGTCTTAGTGTTGATCCAGAAAAACTGCGATTAAATCGCTTTAACACTCTTTCTTATCCCCATAGCCAATTAATAGAATAATTTACCTAGGGCATTGCCGACCATCAAATCAATGCTTGCTTTTAACCAAGCGATAAAATGGTATTGGTATCATAGTTCATTTGATATTCAAAACACTTGTACATGGACAGTCCGCTGCTTTTGTAGTAAATGTAGACCTACATAAACAGGGTTTTTAAGTATTTTTTCATTGTTTTTTTTTTAACTTTAAATTGCTACATATTTTACGTCCTCTTTCCTTAAGCTTTTTTGCTCATTGTGTAGTTTGTTATGGGGGATTGACTTTGTATAGGTGTTTTGCATCTGTTTTGGTCACCCAATCCTATGTAAATCTTTATTTTTGTTACACTTTACGTTGGATAATCTCAATAAATAAACAAATGGACATCTTTCGCTTGTAAAGTGTGTGCTTAGCGCTTGGTGCAGTAAGTTAGTTCACTCTGTGTATTTTACCATAGGGAATTGCATCAATGTCCGTCCCCAAGGGTAGGGTATCTTGTCTTAGGACAAGGTTCTTCTTGCTATGGTTCATGTTATTTTAACATGTTTGCTATGATATATATTGCCTATAAAGAGTTATACTACCAACCTTTCTTTGCAGCTTTGGTGTCTTTGTCTTATGTTAGCGCTGGTTTTGTAACGATTTCTTTTTTCGTATTTGTCCTTTGACAATCTTTAGCGAAGTTTTGTCACTGTGTTGCGTCTATTATCTTGCCAGTTTGATTGACACAACAACGAACGCACCAGCAAGGTATAACCTTGCTGGTGCGTTCGTTGTTGACTTTGTCGAAGTTAATCCGGTGATAATCTGGTGACAGCGTCCACAGATTAGTAATTTACCCTTGCTTGCTTTGGCTAATTAGGCACTCAAACGCATCAGATAATAGACGCAGCACAGTGATAAACGTTTGCATAAGATTATCAAAGGACAAATGTGTGACACAGTGACAAAGGAAAAGAAATCGATCGTTTCAAAACCAGTGCTAACATAAGACCATAGACCCTGGAACGAGACAAGGACACCAAAGGTTGGCAGTATAAATCTTTATTGGCAATACATATCATAGTCAAACGTATTCAATTAAAATAACCCATAACAAGAAGAAACATGTTCTAAGACCAGACACCCCTACCCCCGCCCCTACCCCTGGGGACGGACATTTGTACTATCCCCTATGATTTTACGTAAAACCGAAAGAAGTCACGATGAAATAAAATCTCCCTCAATAATCCCACATTCGCTCAGCAATTATTTTCAGGAGAAGAAAGCCTTAGTCTATGATTATTTAATGTATGATATAATTCCCGAAGCTGATACCCACCTTTGTATCGTAGCAGGTGATATCCTGAAGCTTGACGTTTCACTATGGAGCGTAAGATATCATTATTGTACCGTGTCAAAAGGTCACAAAAACTTGATGAATTGGTCGTCTTGTACACGACCTGTAGTCGGCCACTTTCTTTTTTAGTCGCTGTTGACACAGAACAATTCAAGCGCACATTCCTTAGTCGCGTTTTCAGTTCATTCAAATCTCTTTGCCACTTTGGTCCATATGCAGCTACACGTCGCCACAAAGTCTTGTTGAATGTGTTGTACAACAGATCATCGGCATTGTTCCATTGTTTTATATTCGTACATAACTTCGAAGTGACTGTTGCTCGAGTCGCGTTCTGAGGACGAACGTTTCTTTGGATATACATGATGTCGTCCCAATCCCAGTGTAAAAGTTTTTTCAATAATAGTAACGATTCATCGAAGTATTCTGTAATGAGCATTAAATCAATTTGATCTTCTAATGTCTTTATGAACTTTCCCAGAACGTCAGTGTTGTTGTGATAAATATGGTCTAGTCCAAGGTCAAAGGTTTGCACATTACGCGTAAAATACATGATCAGGTTTCCAAATTTCTTCTTGGTTTTTTCCCAGTAATATTCAGGATCTCTCATGTACTCTTTCATTGTTTCATTTGCGGCTGTATGCTTCTTAACGCCTTGGACTAGAGACGGCAGCTTATAGTAGACAAAGTCTGATTCAAAGTGAGAGCACGTCTCTCTCAGTATAGAGATATACTTTGTTCCTGGATTCATGAAGGTTTCAAACGCTGATCTATTGTAGCGTACATGCACAGTCATCATGTTGTACTTGTAGTGGGACCAATCACCGGGCTTGACATCAAGTGGCGGTAGAAATAGTTTACGTGGACTGTCCTCGTGAATTGGGATAATATCAAAATGTCCTGAACGTTTATTTACTTTCAGTAAAGCTAGTGACAAGTTATTGGTCAATGCAAATCGATTCAGAATTGACGACAAGGAGGTACTGCCTGTTTTTCTCGTCTTGATGAAGCACACGTCGTATCTCATCATTTCTTCCTGTGTATTCTCTCTCATGTATTTCAAATATTTTCTGTAAAAGATACAGAAATATATATCAAACAGAGAAAACAAAAGACAACGAACTCCTTCATAACTTTAATGCTCTTATAAATCATCTTGGCCGAGGCTAATTTGCGGACATGTTCGTCTCAACGCCACATGATTAGACCGACTAAGCTGTTGTGTATACTAGGTTTGTTATGCTTCCACACAGGTCACCGTATACACAATTTGCTGTATGCGAATACCGTAGACTGGTCCAATCGACAGAATTATATTGATATTAAATATTCAAATAATGCAATGACGTCATGACCAGGCTTGGACCAAGACCGTCACGACCGTCCTTCAGTTTATTTTTGTGCCTCCCTTATGGTATATTTTTTTCAAACTATTGAATTTAATCAATACGGGTCAAAGAGTAGACGCTTGTATGGTATTACCTCAATCACACCACTGACGTTAGTTTTGACCTCATTTACAGAAATTGTCCACTCAAAGTCGGGTACATTTGTGCAGATTAGACCAGGCTGTTGTTTTGAGATCGCATACCTGTGGTGCACACCATCGATCGAGAGCCAGAAAACCATGTGACGTTCGAATCTGTCATATGTATGAGTTGGATTGATGCAATTTTTAGAAATGTGAATTTTAGAAAGCCTCCGAAGGACAAAGTCCAACATTGTTGTAAATTTAATACAAGTTTGTAATGAGGTCTGCCTGGGGGATGGCAAAGTGGAAAGAAAGTACGTATGCATAGCAGGTATGCATGTTTTGCAAAGCGTAAACCCTTTGTTGTGTTATGTGTTACCAAACTCATTCATACGTCATTGGTTCGCCTAGCAACGAGTTTCCTATGCAAGAGTCAATTCGTGGTACAAACAGCCTTACTGTTTAGTATGATATAGCGAAACCTACATACACCCGTGGCCACTTTAGTGTTGATTAAGCCTGTCTGGTGCAAGCAGAAATTCTGTTTGTATAAACGAAACAAAGTGGTGATCGGTGTAATAAATGTAAGGTTCACTATCGGCACCCCACTGTTAGGATTGAGATAACGTTCTACTAAAATGTCTCGCCTGCCCAATTCAAATCGATCACAACACTGCACTGTAGACACGCTGTAAGTCTGCACTCAGACAATGAACATCAATAACAACGGTCGCGAATATCATAGAGGCAAATCCTTCAGTGAGGACGTAGCAAGCTTGATTGTTCAAAATATAAGAGATTGTGGTGGCAATCCGGCACCTAGCGAGGTATCACGAGGAGCTTACAAAGAAACAAGCAAGCATTTTAAGATAAGCGTGGAGGGAGCCAGAAAAGTTTGGAAGAGATGTACATGTATCAGGACAAGTTCCCTTCAACCGGGATGAGAAAAGTGTCGTTCATATGGTTACACACATGTGAATACATGTACATGAAATATGCTACCCCGACTGTACTTTACTCTTACCTTTTCTCTCGTACCAAGTGAAATTGGAGTACGTTTATTCACAGTTTGTAGGAAAGAAACATGGCTTAGTGCAAGTGAATGTTTATTTCGAAAGTTTTGCAGTCAAGACGGGCGATGTCTGTAATTTAATCGCTAACATTTTCAAATTGGCATTTTCTCAATTCCCGCGTCTGAACAGAGTCTGAACACGACACTTGCGATACACACTATAGTATCGTTGGTATTCATTCACTGCAATATTGAAATCGGCACAAAATGTGTGATGTTTTCTAACACTGTCTACATTTGAAACATGAATTTTAGCAGATACATGTACTGAGTACTGATAGGGCAAATGCTGTGGTCAACATCATTTGTATACAGTGTATTTTATAATCACTCCGTAATTTCAGGCTAATCGGCGTGTCCATGGGGTACCGATAGTAGGATCATTATCACCACTGATACAGGGTAAAGTAACCGTTTTATCACCCTTCTGCAGACAGAATTTCTGCTTGTACCAGACAGGCTTGATCAACACTAAAGTGGCCACGGGTGTAACAACTCATAGCCATCCACACGATGATGCATGCTGACAAGAATGTCGTCATAACAAATTTTCAATTTCCGACTTCATATTATACACTTTACTTGCCAATAGTTCTGGACCATTTGAAAACCATTGTATGGTTTTGATAGTCTTTCATTCATTGAGCACACATTCAATCCATTTGCATACAGGGACCAAGCCAACCACACAAGCTCAGTCAATATAATTTACTACTTCTTTGATATTTATGCGCTAGACTGATATCCCACACATACCCTAACCCTAACCCTAACCTTAACCCCAACAGGAGGTGGGATGTCCTGGCAACAAATGTCAAAGTGTTAACTACCGTGATAGAAGTATACTGGATTTCCTCACTATGCGCCCACATCATGGCAAGGTGACTTATTGCGTAGATTATCCGTTCACGATAGTCTGACGTGAGGAATCGGGTCCTACAAACGACATGAGTAATTTCTCTACAGCTTGAGTCGTTGTTGTCGAAACTCACCCATTTCGCTCTCAAATGCAGTCGTCTTTCCCAGACTTCGCCCCTGGTTTTTTTTTGTTTTGTTTTTTTTTGGGGGGGGGGGGGTTTGCACAAAAGCCATGCCACCTACCGGACTCGTACTAAGGTCAGTCATGGAGCTACCTCCATGGGTCAGTTAATAGTTATAAATCTCATTTGTATAGCTCGGAGCAAATAAACAATGTGATCACATTATAATATTCACTGTGCAATCTCTGATTCATGTTTTTAAAACACAAGGGCTTTCTGAATTGCACTCTTTCAATCATTTAACAATCTAATATCCACTTGACATGACATAAATTATTCCGAAAAAGCAAATACAAAAGTCTTGAAGTGGAAACAAGCAGCTGTCAAGTTACAGTTCTGAATTCAATGAAGGATGTGGTGTTTGCTATCTGAGGCCCCAGGCCATATCGTTCTTTTTCCACTGAAAATCGATTTACACAACCTTACAGCTGGGTAGAGTTGAATTTTCAGATCCTCAGATTCAGATTCTCAGATCCTCAGATCCCTTCAGACTCGGATCTCAGATCCTATAACTTCAGACGCAGATTCGAATTTACAAGCCTTTTACAATACCCGTATGATTACAATATTGAAAATAATAATTTGAATATGTGTACAAGGCAGGTATGAAAATAAATGTCTACATAAATGTTTTCGCTCAGCAAGTATCAACGAACACGGGTCTACAATTACAGATTAGCTAACTTTGAGATGAGATTGAATTCTTTATTCCCATAAATATAAATATAATGTAGGTGATTACAACAACATCCAATACAGTATAAGTATACAATCAATGGGGAAAAGGGGTTGAAAATAGCTGTCTGCATAGCAACTAATCTAGTCCAACCCCTGTAACTACAATTTATCATTGAGTAGAACATATCACAGGGCATACTGTATAACTCTGTCAAATCACCTCAACTCATACAAACACATGTGGTCATAACTAAAATAAATAAACACCATTAGTGTGATTAACTTTCTGTTTTCAGAAAATATTTGTACTCCCTCTTAAAGTGTGACCTGCAATTAATATCTCTGATATTTAATGGTATACTGTTCCATAGTTTTGCTCCTGCAAATTTTAAACTGAATTGACCCAATCTATGTTTGATTTTTGGAAATATAAGATCATTTCTAACATTTTGTCTGGTGAAGTGAGAATGATTAATTGGCTTAAAAAAGTCGGAGAATTCTGTCGGCAACCTCTCATGTAAAACGTCATGGACAAAAACCGCCAATTTTAAACTATGTTGTTGGTATATATTTAAAATACCAAGTTTCTTGAATAGTGGTTTTGATGATGAATTCCAATTGCTGAAAGTTATGATTCGTACCATGCGTTTTTGTATTTTTAGAATCTCATTAAGTACGTTGGATAGATACTCCCCCAAATTTCCAGACCATAAATAACATGTGGTAGAACTATAGAGTTATATAACGTGACAAGAATAGATTGTGGTACAACAGAGCGCAAACGCAAAAATACTCCTGTTAACTTACTAATTTTAGACTTGACAATAGAAATTTGTTGTTTCCATGACAGAGATTTATCAATAGTAACCCCGACAAAGGAAGAACAAGTGACCTCAGAAATTGGTGCATCATTTATGGTGAGTGTTCCAGAAGTGTCAATCCTATTCCTAATACCCGTTATAATTAAATAATTTGTTTTGGTAAAATTCATTGTTAGTCTATTTGCGGTACACCACTTGCTTCTTCCGACCCCTAAATTCCTGATCTAGCCGGGGGTCACTCCTCCAACATTGATTAGTTATACTCCCTCGCCATCAATATTACGAACGATGGTAAAATATGGACAGTAGATAGCCGGCATTTACATGATCGTAGCGGTCTTGATCGTTCGATCGCTCGTGTGTTTATATCTATGTATTGACTATAGAGGGGGTATATCGGCACTGGCCCCCCACTCTGCACTGACCCCTGGCATTTGAACGTTGATTCGACTGATTGCCTAACACACGTGATCACATAACATGTGGAATCATTGCGCACCCTGTCTTCGACTGATGACGTTCTGATTCTGAGATTGAAGTTTTTAAGTTTAAGATTCAAGATAGAAATAAAATAATTTCTAAAGCCTTTTAAAATCTAAATTATAAGCTAATTTTATTTATAAGTATATTACATCAAACTTTGAAAGTGAAGAAATTTTAATTCCGAATCTGTGTCTGAAGTTATAGGATCTGAGGTCTGAGATCTGAGGATCTGAATCTGAGGATCTGAGGATCTGAATCTGAGGATCTGAAAAGTCAACCCTACCGTTACAGCTGTCCGTGTGATGACCTTGGAAAGTGTCTGTATTCTATGAAGGAATATTTAATAACATCCTTATATTGTACTGCTTTATCGCACCGCATTTTGTATGCCTTTTCTTTTTGTCGACTGTATGTTTGTAAGGCGTATCTGAATGTATTGTTACAGTATTTTACATAATGCTCTCTAGAAACTAAATGTCGAATGTCAAATATCACATTTTGTTCAAATGTTATTATTTCCTTCATTTTCATAAATCACCATGTGTGACTCTCAATACATAGAAAGTCACAGTATTGCCCTTTACCGGAAATTCATTCAACATTAATCCTGTTTATCAAATACATGTTTGGTTCTCCCTCGCTTGCATTTTAGAAGACAAATATCAGAGCTTGCTAGCTTGAGAATCGTAAAGAATGGACACCTTTGATATGATACAAGCTGAATTGTAAACTATTGTTAAAGGGAAACCGCAGCCTGGAATTTGCGGCTATAGGGCATCTAGTATCAAATAGTGACGACGTTGTCTTCGTTAAAAACATGGACGGAAAATTGCCAAAGTTGAAAGAAAATGAAATCTGTCTTCGTAATTTGCAATCGCAAAGAACCTGATTCATAAAAGATGGATAATATGAGTCGACTGGAATGAAAAATCTTCATTTACTCACCTTGGAATGTATAGGAGATCTTCATGAAGCGTTGGCGAATATAAAACCATGATTGAAGTGCAACCAATAAGCAGAACAGCCAAAACAAAATAAAGACCCTGTATTAGGAAGCAGAATGAAAATATTTAGAAGATGTTCACCTATCAAATGATGGCCGAAGTTCGCTCTAATACACCAAATCCTCTGTGAATTTCACGGAGAAGGCATTTGTACTGATACGGTTAAAACTTGTTTGTAATCACGTTACCGCTAAAGTGCCGAAATAAAAGTGACGACATTATCTAATGGCTGATCAAGTAAGTCAACCTAACGTTTCTTTTCCTAATGTTAAACTCCATTCTTACTCTTCATCGAAATTCATGGATAATTCCACTTGTGTATATCGCATGGCACTATAAAAAGGTACAGACAATTCTTAATTTGACGAAATCTTACCTCTGGTCTGGTGTGTTTCTTTGAAATTCAATACATCAGCCCTGCACACAATAGGTTCACTGTTGTTACAAATGGCGGCGTCCAAATGAAGATTACAGGAACTATAAATACTATGCACAAAGTCTGCATCTACCTTGTTACCGAAAAACGAATTCACTCGGATGACATTTGTCAACATTTTCGATTTCATCAGTGGCATGTTCACTCACGAATAGCGTTTGAAATTCCGGTCTAACTTAAGACGAGTACGGTACTCTGTATAGCATAGGCACAGCGGTGTCTGACATGGCGTCTGGGATCGTCAGATGTCAAAAACCAAAGGAAGCAGACGTTGGTTACGAGCTTTACGATGGGAAGTTAAAGTCGCCAAGGTATGGTACCCTATTGACCGGCTGCATTAAGGTAGCTATAGGGATACCAAACAGACACTTTCAGATTTTGATATTTTTCTCACTTGAAGAACTCCTAAACCCCAATAAAACATGTATTTTCTAAAAGCCCTGATATAGGGAAATCCGACCGTGCACAGTAAAGAGTCATTATTTGTATAATAGTCACGTGACGAGCGTTTTGCTGAACCTTTAACCTTTAACCGGATATGTTGCAGCGTGTTCGCTAAAGGGATGAAAAACCAATATTTGGAAGACTCAGCAAAAGGATTGTCACGTGATTATTATGCAAATAATGGCTGTGTACCTGTGCACGGTCAGATTTCCCAATCTGGAGCTTTTAGAACATATACACTTATTGAAGCCTGGGATGTCTATAAATGGGAAAAAAATGAAAATCTGAGAGTGTCTACTTGGTATGCTTAAGTACGCAAGAAAATCGCTTTTTTGGGGGAGGGGGGGTTAATGTCTTTCGTTTTTACCAACATTTGGCAATAGACTCGATGAAGACGTCTTTATTGATGTTCGTAAAGAGTTGCTTGCCCTGGTATCCATGAAACATGAAAGTTCGGATTGACGAATACTCTAACTCACTGGGTACATTATAATTATGTTTTATTGGCTAACTCGTGAGCTAATATCGCATCGGTTCATGTGTGCCTGTTTGTCTGTCGGTTTGTCTGCTGGTGCGTTATTTTAAGAATGGCTGATAGGACTTGAATGAAATCTCGTACTTAGGCTATTTAAAATTAGTCGCCTGCATTTGGGCAGGTTTATTTTTTGTTGTATTAAAGGGACTCCACCATTTCTGTTTTGAATGTGAACCATAATTCCTTGCTCTACTCTCCAAGGTAGGTAATGCCAACTTTTGATAATTTTTCACCATTTTTGTTTTGGATGTGAGCCTATAGGTGTTATTGGACACCATGTGACCTTTGACCTCATATCAGCTTCCCGTCAGTACAAGGACGTTTTCAATTTTTGTTTAAAAATTACATCTAGCGATTGAACGATACGCAGTGAATAAGGTTGAGTCCAAAATCTATGAATTTATATGACATTATCAGTCCGGGTTATGTCCATAGAGAGGATATTACGATTGACCAATCAGCGAACCTGCCGCCGCCAACGTCATGAACAATTAACCATGCAATCCTTGACTCGAAGATTGTAATGAGTTCGGAACTTTCGGCCAGATTTCACTCTTTATTTTTAGCACAAGGTAGTATTTAAATGTAGACGTTATGCACAATGTTCAGTACGGTCGAGATGGCGACTGACACAGATGTTTATTACATCGAATATTACTTCTTTGGATGATTTTCCTGGCCAGATACCGCTCCTCGAAATCAGGATTTGACCCTTGTAAATTTACAGCAAGTTATTTGTCGCCAAATATCGCCTATTTTTGGTCAAATTTAATTTAACCTTTCCATCTGTAGCATGGAGAATGTTTCAAGCTTTGCAACGATGGGTCAATTGTTCTTGTCAATGATCGGAGCACGACGGAGCACGATTTTCCGATCACCATGCATTTCCCGGTACAATTGACCCTTCGCTCAGAAAAACGCGCGCAGAATCAATCGCCGAGAAGTTAACCAGAAGCTGGTAAAGAGTACGAAAAACGTCCGATAACTCTTTGTCGAACATGGTCTAGGGTAAAGAAACTCAGAAAACTATTCCTGAAGAAATCCTTACAATTTTTAACACGGTAGAACGTCGCAAATTGACTCGAGACCTCCGGGTAGCCAACATTCTCACTCGATCGGTCACGGTGGATCTGTCAGGTCAGATCGCGATCTCAGCGTAACATTTCAAAGTGAACCCATTTACCCTTTAACCGTCATTACATATACAGTATGTGATTGGTTCTTGCCTTAACCTCATTACATATACGGTACGCCATTGGCTTTTCCCAACTATCCTCTATATGGACATAACCCGGACTGATTATGTAGTCTGGTTCCCTGACCCATTTCCCCGGTAGAGGGCGTGGGGAAATATTTCCCCACGCCCTCTACCGGGGAAATGGGTCAGGGAACCAGACAACTGATTATGCTGCTGAACTATAATTTCTAGCACGTGTACTGCACTGCGCCGGTTGAATTTTCGTTCTGTACGCTTAGCGGGCGCTTTCCCAGTCTTCTCTCGCGATCGCCCAACGCGGTGTACGACAGGGCATTCACAAAACGCTATAATACCGACTTTTTCGATGAAATTGGACAACAATAGGAGTATGAGAATAAGGTTATCCAAACACTATTGAGGTTTATGTTCGAGTAAATCGTAGGTTTCGGTATTATCCCAAACGCTACTCATCTCTGGACAATACGTTCTCGGTACAATGTATTAAGACATAATCCCAGTATTTGTGAATAACTTCATATTGAATTATTGAAAGATGCGTAAACAAAAGAAGAAATGTTTTGTATGGGCTGGCAGTAGATCGAACTTCACTTAGTGGAGTAAATGGGAAAAAGAGGGATCTAGACACAAAAATTTGATATGCCTACCTTCGAATATACTCCGAGTTGTAGTGTAAATGGATTTGCGCCTTCGACGACCCCTGCAGGAACCCTGAACCGATAACAGCTGTTTTATTAGCCTCTAAGACTATCATTTTATAGTATTATATTGTAAATCCTCTGGTGATTTTAAGTGATCCGGGTGACCTTTGGGCCTCCACAGGTTAGTCACAACTCGGCCAATTTCACAACAATATGAAGCTGTGTAATATAGAAAAGCATCAATTCACTCGGGAACTGATAATTTGATCTGCGAAACACAAGAAGACGACCTATGTTGCGAAAGGTAGTTTAATTATTTTCAAAACAAATATCGGAAGAATTATTCATTTAGTTAATCTACAATAATTATTTTAAAATCTATTCTTAATTTCAGTGACATGACCAGATTAATCAGTTGTAGTTGCTAGGTGCCTGTAATTCGTGCAATAGATCTATCTCAGTGAGCATAACAGTGTTAAAGTAAAATATTCGTCGTCTTCTTTTAAGAATCATTTCTGACAGGTTGCCAAATTTGTCAGGGCTATCTTACTCATCCAGGTGACACTTTCTATCAAAAGTTTCGGACATTTTGTCTCGAACAGTTTAATCAATCCATCGCTGTGTATCACTAAAACACCTTAATCGACTCATATCGCCATATGCACGCGTCTTTCACAATACACAAGCCTCGCCTTCGAAATACTGCAGACTAATTTGGACATTAATACAGTATCAACCGTTTGAACTAGTTGAATGTGTTGATGTTTTTAGTTGACATGATGCCATGTTGACCTCAAGGAAACTAGGAGTATTTCAAAGGACAGCTTATTGAAAGTGTATCAGCATTGAGAATTGCATTCCCATGTACAATTTATCCTGATATTTGCATGTGTATGGGGTCGCCGTCAATGCATGCATAAGGTTGTTGAATGCAGTATGCGCCTCGAATGCAAAAGACTTACGCTTCGCCTAATCTTAATTTTGGGAACAATTATTCCTTTACCAACATGATTAAATCGAATAATAGTCGTAGACAAGTGTAATCCCTCACACTGCACATTTTTCCTGTCAAGTTACAGAATGTCCCGATCTCAAAACATGCTACAAATTTATTTGACTGGCACTCTCAACAATGACGTCGATCATCTACACTTACTTCAATGGCACTATATTTTAATGTAACTGTCGACTTCACACGGCAAAGACAATTTATCAACTGCCAGATACTAAACTGATAACTCTATTAGCAGCTGATACTGACACTAAAGTAACCATGGTTACTAGTTACTGCTATGCACAAAACGCTGGCATCGGTAACATGTCATGGTCCATAAGATGACGCTGGAAAAGATCGAATTATAGATAATGAGCATGCATGCAATCTCTTAATACTGAAATACCCCCAATAACAATCGTTCCCGCTATGTGCATTTCTATTTAAGGCCATTTAAAGAAAATTCTTTGTTTGCCGTCCTTGGATTTTTGAAAAACCAACCAGCCAGCCAGGAAAAAAGCACACACACACATAAAAAAAAAACACTTTGGAGAATTAATATTTTTATTTGTAATAGTGTTAACATTGTGTTTGTTCCCTTAATTTTTTTCTGAAAAGCTACCAGCACGCGGACGGCAAATAAAGAATTTTATTTAAAGCGCCTAAATGCATTAACGTACTAAAGGAACGCAAAGACGGATTTGACGATGTGGCCTTGATTCGAATCGATTATTTTTTTATAAACGCACACATTTATTGCTGTTGTCCTAAATTTTTTCAACAAATAATTTGATTAAAACAAAACATCATGTGCGTTTGTTCGAAGCAGTGATATCGTCAACGATAATAGAAAAAATCAACAAAATTAAATCCGTTTACTTCGCCGTGAGCAAGCAAGTTAGTACCTCGTCGTAGAGGGCGTACTGTTTTATGTCTCTCTAAACGCATAAACTCTCCCATTGAAATAACTCACGAGCATTGTTGCAATACGAAAAAATGTCCTGCATATGTTGGCATACACGCCCACCAATGCCACACGTACGTACGCACACACGTCCGCCGAGTAAATGTAGCCATAAGTAATTGTCAATTTGATACAAGGACTTTACATGTAATTAATGTAGTGAATTCTAACACTGTACCGAGTGACTATCATGCGACCCATTCATCTGGTCGATGAAAATTAGTAACCTCCCGACAGACATTTTTAGACGATTAGTAAGTACTCTATTACAGGGATGTCTTTCATTAGAAATAAAAGTTGACTTTTATCTGGTCTTGATTAGGGACTCATCCAGAGAAATGTGACCATGTGCAATCATCATTGTAATATACTCTTTGATTATAGATAATCCATTCGTTTAAGGTGAGCATACTCAGTATAGTCCATGGTCTTTGGTTCGGTGCCAGTCAGCTACCCATCGAAATTTAGGGTAAAACAGGAATTACAGTGTGACAGCCCCTTCTTCTCACAGAATCATGTCAGTTTATTGAGTAAACGGTACTCTCTGTGTAATTGAGAGTTTCGTGTTAAATATTGAAGACTGATATATAAACGCACAACGACACTGACAGTCATTAGGTCCTGTGTGACAGCGATATTGAATGAACAAGAATCAATTATAAATGGTAAATATAAACCTTTGAACTTATTTTATTATAAGAATAAGAATCACCTGTCTTTCGGGTAATGAATAGCGATATTTATGCAAATGTGACAGCCTTATTAATATGCAAACAAGTGGTATTGGTTGGCAAAGGCGCTTTCAAACGTGTAGCTTGTGAAGCGTTTGACTCTTCAAAAATTCCTTTATTTCACAGATAATTCTACGAAACTCAGTTTCAAAGTGGCCGAGACAGTTGCACCAACAATTGGTGTAAATGTAGCGACCTGGCGAGCGGAATTGGTTGTTTAGTGCAGAAAAAACATGAAAAATATCATTACGGAGCAGAACAGCCTTTGGACAACGTGGACGTGTGGAAACGAGATGCTGTACTGGATGGTGGCATGGTTTGTGGTATGTGGTGCAATGCTTGTTGGAACTTATTCGCTGCTCACGGCCGTCAACTACGGTCCACCGTTGCTAGAAGAATCGGGAAGACTTTGTTTTAACAAATGTGAGTGACTGCATGCCGAGTGAATTTACTATCGAAAATAAGCCGCCGTTTCAGAGTACAGAAAACAGAACAGTGAGTATCGGTGATTTAAACAGATGTACAGAATTTGATACGTGCACGAGAAACCAAGCAGTTACCTCGCTATTCTGTTGTATTTAGCAGGTGACAAAGAACTGAATGAAGGCCAAGGAAAGACATTGTGGACACGCTCAAAACTCATTGACGAAATGAGAAATATTCTATAGGAGATAAGAGAAGAACTTGGCTACAAAAGACAAAAAATATACGTGCAGCTCATGCTCGAAATTTGGTGAACTGAAGAGGTCGGGAGGTTAAAGGATTTCTGTGAATAAATTGACGAATGATGTTGAAGACTTAAAGGGAAACCAAAAGTTTGCAGATTTGAACTTAAATACATCACTATCAAACTGGATGAAATAATGGAAAGAATTTGTGGAAACTAATTTGGAGCAAAATTGAGGCACATAATATAAGCGAAAATGTTATACACATGTGTATAACCATACGGAGTAGTGGCACAACAAGGAGAAATATGTAAGAAATCCAAAGATATAGTGATTGATATTTCAACTGCAAATTTGTCAACAAAACAATGTAACAAGGAGAGATATTGTGTAGACACTCCACGACGTTTAGTGAACTGGTCCTGTTCACTGTGATATTTGATCGTAGAATTCCACCATTCGGTAGAGAAAGTGACGGCATTTGATTGTAGAATTCCACCATTCAGTAGAGAAAATGACGGCATTTGCCGCTCATTGTGTTCTAACGAGTGTCAATATTGGTGTAGGGAACGACATGCGATTGAACAAGAAAGATCCTTCAAAAGAAACGACAAGACTAGAATGCATACTTTAGAAATGGGAAACTAATCGTACTAGACAGTGTGGACAACGAAAATCATACAAGGGATGCAGCTAGTGAGCGGGAAGACCAGCGGCCAAAATCAGGTTGCGATCATCAGCCTTACGCACGTTTTCCGAGTGGAGCTACTTCCTGTATCGGATTAGGAAATCAACCGTGGTCCACTTTCAATATCACGCATTTTATACATGGAACGTGCACGAGCTTAAGAAGTTAAACTCCTATTTTGTGGAAACATGGGCTAGTGTTGATGGAGGCTTTGTCATGAATTTTCTAGATTATAATGGTACACTGAACTAAATTTAGTTCAGTGTGCCAAAGAAAGGCGAGCTGAGGCAGACATCAAGAACACGATTGGAAATATTTTGGGATAATAGGATATTGTAGTAATATTGGTTTATTCAGTAAATTTAAGCTCATCTACTCTTCTGTTTTTGCAATTCGTATATTTTTAAGGGTAATCTGTAATAGTGTAACTTTCAGCTATAGGGTACCCGACACTTTTGATAAATTTGCACAATAAATAGATTTCTACCATTTCAAAATGACAGATCCTATTGTTTTCTTTGAAATTGTAATTATTGTTTTGTCCATTCCCCAAGTTTTTGTAATTTGAGAAATTAGAGGGTCATGTCCAAGGTGGCCCTGAAAAATAAGGGTCATGTCCAAGGTGGCCCTGAAAAATAGAGGGTCATGTCCAAGGTGGCCTTGAAAAATAGAGGGTCATGTTCAAGGTGGCCTTGAAAATATAAGGTAGTGTTGTCATGAACAATTTTTAGACATTTTCAACTTTTCAATTTCAAAAGATCTTTTTAATACAAATATTTCACCAGCTACTTGAACTCCTTGTATTTTTTAAGTAGATAGAATAAAAAAATACAATTTTAACTATTTTACTTTGCCTTATTGAGGTTCTAACTTCAAAAGTGTGAAATACCTTAGTTTCCTGAACATCTACCACACAATGAAAATGACAGTTTAGCAAAATAGGAGAGTTTACAATGTACTATCAGCATTCAAACAAAGTAGTGGTTAAAACTGTTCGAAAAATCGCAATTTGACAACCGTGATATATCAAAAACAGGTAAAGGATCAAAATTTGTAAGATTCAAAACATTCTGCAGAATTATATGATAAGTACAGTTTGCAAAATTTGTGTTTATTTCACTGTATTTACATTTGCAATAAAAGCAAATTTGACTAAATTTAGTAAAAAGCAGTGAACTTAACTTTGTTGCCAAGTAGATTGAACAAAATTAAGAAATTTACCTTAGTCTGTAGCAACAAATTATGGTCTGGTGCCTTATTTTTCAATAATTTTTGACAAACTTTTCAAAATCCTATAAACCCAAAAAATTTCCAATCGTGTTCAAGATAAAATCTGTACAAATGATTTTGTAAACTCATTATTAATTCACACAGGTCTTGTCCTGGATAGTCATTTCCATCTTTTCTTACTTTATTTCGGAAACAAAGCGTGGCAATGCAAAATATAATTCGCCTTTCGTCATTTCTTCAAGTTTGGGATGTATTTCGCTGATATTGAACGAAGATTTAAGGCCAAATCATTTTTTCTCTTTTTGCCAAAAACTAAACGTGTTCACAGCCCGACTGCTTTTATTCGCAGCGTTTTTAGGATTCTTCTCTAAGTTACTTTCAATCTCTTTGTCGCCATGTTTGTTCAAACACGAGGGACAAGATACTTCAGAGTTGCACATAGCTCTAACATCAGTGATAGGCAACGTGTCTTTAGCAATCAGTGGAATGGGCTTAGACATCCAGGTTGAACGACTGTGTAAACAGAGTTACTTTCAATTCGCGTCGTTAAATACTGAAACCGCTATTGGTCTTCGGCATTGTTCTCACTTTCACTTGAGTTTCTGAAAGTGTTTTGTGTAATGAATGATTCATCGACGCTGCCACTCAGGATGGTGTTCGCTCTTCCAATGACGTATCACGAATGAGAAGTCGTGTACACATCACAGGAACGCCAGGTGTACGCACAAGTTTCCATATGTTCAGGCCTCGCCAATAAAGAAGTGTTATACACAGGTGGACACATTCAATGTGGTGATTAGCTAAGCTTATTCCTCAAACAACCAGCTGAACTAAATTTGACTTTCAACACCAATTGCCAGGTGTTGTTGACGTGCTGTAAGCCTGATAACACACGAGTGGAGTGCAGTGCATTCGATTCGTTCAGTATCTGAACAAATGCACTTCACTCGTGCCTTACCCTGTATATACGTAACAAGTGACCTAAATCTTGTTCCTTTAATTTAAATGGAAGAGCAGGTGATTATGCAAACTGAGGTTAGATAACTTGTACAGCAAATGCTGGCACAAGTCTCGTTGACTCTAGTCTGGTCTCCTGCCGCATTTCTACCGCTGACTGCGCTGCTCACGAAAATAGGGTCAGGTATGCGCCACCATTTTAGTCATTATTTCGACCACATATTAATGAGCACAGTCACCTAACAAGATCATGTGACTGGTCAGCACATCAGAAAAGAGGCAGGCTTGGAAATTAGACCACGAAAAGTACATAGAGCGTTGAAGTTATTTGCATGGCTTCACTTTTAAGTCTCCGACTGTGTATACTTCTATGATGGCATTTAGTAGCGAAATTACGATTATCATCTATGGTTTTTCTTAGACGTGACTGACTATCCCTCCTTCGCATGTACCACAGTCATCCAAAAATAATTGATTTTTCTTTTTTCATTCAATGTTGACATGTGATGCTTGTTTCGGGAAACTATGGAGGTAAAATTACTCCATGGGCAAACGAAATCTAGATTCGATTGGTAGCTTCAAGTTGGAAATAAAATCAATGCAATCACTGCGCTCGTACCATTAAAGTGGAAGCCATCATGCTTACAATATACTTGACCCTATATTCGTAAGCAGCGCAGCCAGCGGTAGAAATGGGGCAGAGGACCAGACTTGTTGACTTTTCATTCCACACATCTGTATACAAAGTTACTTCACTTTCAATAATGCTAAGTATGGAATCAAATCTTTATCCAACGTATTTTTTTTTAAAAATCAGACATAACCAGCTTTAGAGAAGATATGCAGCCTAGAATCGGACATATGTCTGGGACCATGAGAAAGCAAGTATGTCCACAAATTAAAAAAAAACAAAACCCAAACATTACGTTGACGACAATCTATACAGTATGGTTGAAGTCCCAAATACCAAAGTGTCTGGTTTTATCGAAACCATAAGTGGTTCCCTTAAATCTGCTATAGGAAGATGTAGTATGAAGAGACGTTTGAAAGTGGACATTTTGACAAAGAAAGGGCTATTTTAGAAAACCGCTTTCAACTGTTTAAAAATATTTTTGCAATGGTACGCAGACTAACACACAAGTTCACGTGCTAGTACCATTAGTTAGAGTGAGTGGTTTGATTTCGTTAGTAGTAGCTTGTTTTTTATGAATTCATCAAATGACTGCATTTTTCTTTGTCAGCCAATTTGAAGGAGTTTATGGGCGCTACGGATATGATGACACCTATTTCAGAAATAGAGGCATCTTAAATGGACCAATCAAAGATAAGGAAATATCAAATGCAAAACACTACTTGAAGGCTGCGAAGTAAGCTTTGTCTGATGACTTCTTGGGTGAATTTTTAAAATCATCAGAGCACGTGTTGTTACCTTATTTAACTGTGCTTTTTCATGAATCATTTGACAGTGGAAAGTTCCAAAGGGAATGGTTCAAGGCAGTTAAAGTAAACATCTGTAGAAAAAAACGCCTCAGATTATTTTCCATATAACTGCAGAAGAATTTCTTCACTAAGAATGTAAATTTAGCAAAATGTTTTCTAACATTTTGAATAATTGTCTTGTTTACTGGTCAGGGGCTCTTGGAAGATTGACGAACCACAGGCTGTCTTAAGACGTTGCTATTCTATTATTGATAACGTTTCATTCCCCAGTCTCCGGTCATTCGTCGACTTTGCAAACGCCCTCGATACGGCGGAAACATACTTTAGTTCTTTTAAAGGGAGGGACAGGTGGCAAAATGTTCGATATGTTAT
>LD360083.1:26245-40162 GCA_001465055.1 Ptychodera flava | reverse complement strand
CATGTTGTGTTGTAAAATCAAAGTAGTAATTTTGGCATGGATTGGACACCATAGACTGTGTGTATGTGTCTTTCAATGTCTTTAACAACTGTGTGTCGGGGGCTTTGTATCGCCCGGAAAAAAGTTTCTATTTGTACTTGTTTCATTAACAGACAATAAAGGTTTTGAATTGAAACTGAATCGAATTGAATTTATAGTATACCTGCCTGCCAATAGACGGGTAGAAATGTGTCTGCTTGTTGTCTGTCCACGGTCTGTCTGTGATCTAGTCTGAGGCTTCTGTGATTAGGGTGGGAATGTGATAATAGTCTGTCATTGTGACAAAATTCCACTCGATATTCACCGACTAATCACGTCTCATCACGAGAAATTAAAGTTCACCATCACTTTTGGCTCAATATGAATTATACGATTCTTAATGACAGTATACTCTATAAATAGAACCTTTCCACTTATAGTTCACAAGACACATCATTATTCTTGTCAAACGAACTCGTGTGGATTCTGTTGTTAACAATTTCACTCGACATTACATCCATATACACTCACATACTGGCACGCCGAGCATTGAAGTATTTTGATACGATTGTTTGACTCAACCAAACAAAACACATTTCACAAACATAAAATAAGGAAAACTGGAAAGTTTACATACGTTACAGCTGATTTAGTTTTAAAATTTTACCTCGTGTCTGTTCCACATAATTTCAGAATTTATTGCCACTGCTGCAAATATTGCATATTTGCTGCAGATCTTCAAAAACAAGACAATGGAATTGAATTTCAAGATTTTTACAAAGTCAACAGTAACGAGTCTTTATAAATGCCAGATTTATATCTTACCAACTGCTTCACCAAACTATCAAAATCAGTAAACTCTCTATGGGATTCAAACTCACAACCTACGGCACCCAGTCACCTAGCGAAGAATTCACGGTGAAAACCGCCTGGCTAAATCCCCCGATCTTAAAAAAGAGTGGCTCAATAACCGAGCTTTATCTGTGACAGTTTTACTAACTGCAATCCCTCTATACGCTGTAGAGTTCATAAAGCACTTGAACACAGAACTTGCCATTACGAATCGATCACCAACTACTTTTATCATATCAGTTAATATAAAATTTCCTGCAGTCAGTGTTGTCCTTAGAAGCCGGGTGACGGGTAAATAACCCGGCTGTTTTGCATTTTTCCCCGGCTACTTTTAATGAATTAGATTATTTTTATAGACCTATTAATTTCGGGATGGCACTGGCACTGCTAGCTGTTAGACGGGACACGTACGATTAGCAGTTTCGCGACCCCTTTCCCCGCATGGAACTGCACAAACATAAAACAGTTTCTAAATTCCCATTTGTGGCTTTTTGAGCCCGATCGTTTATTTGTTAAATAGTGTGACTGGCTGATGGACGCGCCTATGGTGTTGCCTTTGTTACGAGCAGTGCATTTGGTTTGATTAGTATGAAGGTCATCTTAGGTCATTTTTAACGATGGCGTCAAAAAGAAATGTGGCGTCGGCCACTGGCCTCTTGCCTATATAATATTTTTTTCGCGAAGAAAGCCCATTCGAAAGGTATACTTGATTCGAACAATACATTTAATTTATGTATGAAAAACTTCACTTTCGCTGAATTTGTGAGAGAAAAGCATCGAAAAGGTGTGATTTTGATCGACGGCAAGCTAGTTTTCCGCCGCCGCGCTGGCTGCCAACGTCACTACGAATATGATCTTCTCAACAAATCAAGTTATTCTCAGAGCAATACCGACGCATTTTCTAGATTTAAAAAAAAAAATGAGCTAGAACTGATTTTGTTAGAACCAACTGTTTATTTGAATGGGTATTTTATTTTCATTGATTATTTTTACTTACCAGAATCCACGTTCACATGTCACTTTCACCTCACGCACGCGAGTGAGGTGAATTGGGATTTGACTATAGCCTACAGGACGGTGAACAATGCAGAAATTATGTGACAAAGGACAGAACTTAGTGTTTATCATTGACATAATGTTGAAACTTTGAATACTGGTCACAGTGGTGTAAAGGTTGAAAAATCCACACTTCAATATTTTGTTCTCACGGCAGTGTGACGTAAAAATGACGTGAAAAACCGCAAGTTCCCGGATGTCCGCGGTCAAGAATACATCGTGGATTCCGTCCGGCATGGGTTCAATGGGCCAAACCCGGAATTCGAATCGACCACGGTACAAACAAAGCCATGTGCGCAAACGCACTTAGACGTACGTGTATTTCCATACGCGTTAGTACACGTGGGTTTGTTTGTACCGGCATCACGTGATTATTTGGGCGTACCGAGTCTGTAGAACGCATCGCGTCCTTTTTATTCCTGAGTAGAACCATTTCAATGCGCTTCTGCATGTTCTCTATGTCGGGTTGCTCGATAGTGTCTTTCGATGGACCCTCTGAATCATTTTTTTTCACGGACTCGTGGAGCAAATTTGAAAGAAAATAGAGTTGTTTCCTTCCGACGCCATGCTGCATATCTGCTTTGATGAAATTTGGGGACAGCGAGACGCGATGATCATGCACGGTTGCAACGCTTCTGTCAATCACTCACTTTGTGTCATAAGTTTTAGAAACTATCGCTCGCCTGAAAGTTAGCAGTTGACGTAGTAAGTTCAATGACATAGGCACAGCTGACATGATAACGTGCCTCTGACCTACGATGCCGATTTTTCAGACCACAACCAGAGAATCCGAAACTTTCCACACAAAATGTGTGATTGACAGAAATGTTGCGACAAATTTAATAATGTCAAGAATTTAATAATGTCAAGCGGGCACCCATCCCATCTGGTTCTCGCCTAAGCTCAGTCGCGGAGAGTGCTTTCGCAAACATTTTACTATTATCGTTTGCGCAATGAAAAAGTGCGTAGAGAGTCGTAATATTATTACGCATTGGATTGACTCTCTACGCATTTTGTCATTGTTACGAGTTTTCTATATACGCATTTTTTTGCGTAAACGCAAATACCGTTACAGTGAATTATCTTACCGATTTTTTTAAGAAAAGTAAATGTGTTTTTATTAGAATACTGTCGGTATTTTCAATTTTCCATCCTGATTGTGTTTTAAGTATGATTGGAATTATCACAGTAAAGAAATAATGGGAACATCTGATAAATATTCATCAATTAAGTTTCAAGAAGTAGGGCAAAACTTAAAGAATTAAGTTTTTAATCCGACATCCATTTTTCACGTGGTCTCAGACTTAATTAATTCTTTTCTGATTGAATTGAATATCTCTTTTTTATTATCATCATTAAAACAATATAAAAACTTTAAGGTAGGCCAGATGGTGAATACTTACTAGTATTAATTTAACGTACAGATTAACTTATAGTATATTCTTTCTGATATTAATTTTCGCATTTTTTGAGTGAGTCCGGGGTTCTGAAACTCTGTGATATCAGTGACAACGACAGTGACAGTGACAGTGGGGTGAGTTTGATGGTTTTGGGGAAACTACTATCATGTGGTAATGAAGAATGGGAAATGAGCAATGAAATGAGCAGACTGCAGGTGATTTAAGATTAAATGGTAAATCTTCACTGCAAATAAAACCATAAGTGTATCATAAATAATACAAACAAAACAAAATCGTGTTTGTTTGTTATGTTGTATGTGAGCCACGTCTAAGACACACAACAAAAGTACTGTTTCAGTCTCAGCTAAATGTCACCTCAGATGCCACCAGAGAACACCATTTCCACTCCAAAATTTCATTTTTCGCCTTGCGAGAGGGGGAACACCCCCTCTCGCGCTCCCCCCCTCGTTCGCTACGCTCACTCGCCGCTCGGTCGCTTCGCTCCCTTACATTCCACCCGTCTACTTTCTTAAATTACCCGGCTACTTTTAAATATAAGGACAACACTGTTATTATATTATATTATATTATATTATATTATATTATATTATATTATATTATATTATATTATATTATATTATATTATATTATATTATATTATATCATATCATATTATATCATATCATATCATATTATATTATATTATATTATATTATATTATATTATATTATATTATATTATATTATATAATATTATATTATATTATATTATATTATATTATATTATATTATGTTATATTATATTATATTATATAATATTATATTATATTATATTATATTATATTATATTATATTATATTATATTATATTATATTATTTATTATATTATATTATATTATATTATATTATATTATATTATATTATATTATATTATTTATTATATTATATTATATTATATTATATTATATTATATTATATTATAATATATTATATTATATTATATTATATTATATTATATTATATTATACCTCCTTTGTTCGGCTGCTTAGCCAAGATGCGAAAATAACAGTGCTATATTACCAATATAACGCTCTTGGATCGTGCGCGAGCTCTCATCTGGCGGAAAATTCCAGTTTTAATTTCACACTAGTCAAATATTGCTTCTTTTAAAAATATTTCCACCAATGTGAGGCTGGTAATTACTCTTTTATAAACATTTCAAGAGAACTGGACGGGACTTTGCATGACGTATCTATAAGACAAAAGGGATTCTGAATTTCGAAGAGTGAAAAAATAGATTATAAACGATGACGAAGTGGCGGTAACCATAGCAATGCCAATAATTATTATCATGTCGTGTTGTCATGGCAAAGTCATACAATTCCAAAGTGATTTCTTATATCAACTTTTGACCTTACAGATAGAGTCTTCCTTTTTGAATCATACACGGTTAATGTCAGAAATCACCGTACCATTGTGTAGTTTTACCAACCAGGGATTTAATTGGTTAACTTTCATATTTAATTCTTATTGTAGTCACATTGGTATTTATAACAAATCACCTTAACCCTTTCAAAGTTTACCCACAAACCTTTAATAAAACCAGCTTTGGGTCATAGTGCAACATTTAAGTCGCAAACACCGCCTCACGGAAGGGGGAACTCAGATAGAAAACTATCACCTTCACTTTATTGCCACTATCTTTATCTCTATCTTTATCTCTCAATATTATGCATTGTTTTCTACATGCTGAATTGTAAAATGAATGACTTATTCAACTTTTCACATCTTTTGCATCCTCATTATAATCTTGCATTTATTCTATAATATTTCCGACAGTAACTCGTCCCTATTTCGTTGATTTATACAAATGACAATGTACTAATCTGCGCTGACAATGTGCAGCCACGTGTTGCATGCACATCTCCTGAGTACTGTAGAGTATGGCCAGCGTTCTTGCTGAATTTTCATCCCTAGATTAAAGGAAAACGGTCATTTGAACTGCGCCTGTGGGAGTTTCTTATTTACAAAAAATGTATTTCGTGCACGATATCTCATCTAGTATCTAGACGACCTCATCATCATAGCTGGAACATTTAAATTCTACGATGTAGACCATGACAGACATGTTTTAAAATTAATTGACTTTCATCAATCACCATCGTACCTTGGATGCAGTGTTTACATTGGTCGTATGGGTCCCATATGACATTTGAGCGCAGTTCCGACGACTGTATCGCTTTAGCGAACATAAAGGCTAGAATGGTTTTCAGAAAACGGATTTTATATCATGAATCAATTTTAATGTATAAAGTACAAAACAATTTAGCTCCAGATTATTTGAATGTTTTTAAAAGGATACACAATATTCACAGTCGGAATACTAGATCTGCTGCCAGAGAAGATTTATACATTCCAAAACATAGAACACAGTTCTTTAAGAAAAGTTTTACATACAGTGGTGTAAAAATATGGAACAGTTTACCGGTTGACTTAAATTCATGCTCCTCATTGCTGGCTTTTAAAGACAAATGTAAATTCCATTTTTTATGTGACACAGATTTTCAGTAGTGTAATATTGTTTATTGTCCATTTGTCCATTTGTTTTTTGTACCTATTGTATGTTTTGCCTTTCATGTCTTCATGGATGTGTGCAATTTTTAATGTATATATTGTAAATTTCAATGATTTCTCGACACTGTGTAAGAAGAGCCATTGGCTCAACAGTTTATCGAGGTTAAATAAAGTCTAAATAAAATAAAAAATAAAAAATGGTCCAAGTGGTTATCTACAGTCTGTTGTGCGAGGAGACAGAACCATGAAATCTCATCGACTGACGTGTTACTTCAGGGATAACGTTCTTAATTAGGAGACAAATCAGCAATGTAAAACATTATCTCGAATACATTGTGCCACAGCTTTCCTGATAATAGTCTGAGCGTTGCTGCAATGAATAAGCATATCTCTTCAGTTGACTCTTCTCAACCCTTATATGATATCAGAAATTCTCAGCCAACATTATTATGCTCAAATTCTTCCACAGTGTTCAGGGAATATACAAATATCTGTCACATGATTTATACAAGGGACGTAAGATACTAAAGACGCTCCAGTGAACACAAGAACAACAAGCTAGAATAATTACTGTTCTAAAAATATCTTCATTTTTGTAGTAAACATGACTTCCAGAAAGTTCTACATTTGACTACTTAAGATGATTGAGAAGAACAACGTACGTATAAATACAGGAGGGTATACAGATTTTTAGTTAGACTATTTGGAATTCACGTCAAGACCTCAAGAGAATTATGCTCTGTGAACTCTGCCAGGTTCGGACCAATATCAAGCCTACAGCCAGAGACTTCCTTGTGGGGACTGTAATTTGATAGTTTTATACCGCCCAAGCTAAGATAAGTGCCTTATGTTTTTTATATTTCACTTGATTTGATTTTCATTTTAATAAATTTATTTTAAAGAATATAGCCAGCTTCACCGCCTTTTCTGTCGTAACAGACGTCACAAAACAAACAAACAAACAAACAAACAAAGACACTCGAGACATTTCTTGCGACAATCACACAAGAAATCTACTCATAGGATATCATTAATATGCGATGCACAAGATATCAGATAGTTCTTTGTACATTTTTATTTCGCCTTTGTGTTTTGCACATTCCATGGAAAATTATGGCTGTGTATTTATGTCAAAATTTAAGTATTCACTGATCACGCTAACTAATTCATATTCAAAATTGTTTACGAGTAAGTACTACGTTGCAATGAAAATTATCCTCTCTTTAAGAATGGAACGTATCTTTGTTTGGTTTTGTTGTATTTTGCCTTAAGCGAAAGTCTTTTAATTAAAGACTTCTTCTTTGTATCGATGACGTCATCGTCACAGAGGCTGTCTTCAAAATATCTTAAAAGCAACTTTGTGATATTTTTTTCAGTGAGGGCGCTCGTTTCAAGATATGGATACCAGTCTATTATCCATCCCATGATCCTCTGCACATCTTCAAATGTGACCTCCCTGCGTGGACTGTTGGTTTTGTTACCAACCAGAATTATATTGTAGTGTCTGTTTCCTGTGAATAAACCAGAAAGAAATTGTATTTGAACTATAGATAACGCGGCCATGGTAAGGCCAAAACATCGTCAATTTGGTACGTACGGCAGGAGCCGGGCTTTTCAACACCTCATACAACTAACTCTGAACCGGCTAATATTATCCATCCTTTACAAACCAAGGTGCGACGATATTATTTGTAACGCAAGAAATTAAGGTGGCACCATTCGAGTAGTTTGTACTAAACCAATGTGATTAAAATCAGATGTAGAGTACGGCGGTATTTTCTTGTCGCCTCTCACTAGTAGCGAATGGCGCCAGCAAGAAAATACCGCCTAAGTATGGACGTTGCCGTACTCTACATCTGATTTTAATCAGATTGGTAGTAAACCAAATTACGGGAAATTTGTCGTTATTTTTTTCATGTTTGCGGTCACGATATTGACGTGGTTGCACAAGGTTAGACATGTACAATACTATTGTAAAGGCGTGTGTATAACATAACTTCCGTGGAGGTAGTGTTAGGTATCAAGGTGTACCCTCTACGGGTTTGATGTATTCAGGAAATCAAATTGTGACGTTCTCAAACGTATCTTTGCCCTCATAGCAATATTGAAATAAGTAAGTAAAACAACAAATAAGTATCCTTAAATTGTCTTTGTCACACACAAACACTCGAATTCTCAGTAATTCAAACTCATCATACAGACACAATTGTATTGTACGTGTTCCTCAAGAACACATACCACAATTTACAAGACCAATAATTAGTGATGATATCAGTTTTTGAATTTTAAGAATATTGTCTTGTCGCCTTATCGCAGAACTACCAACATGCAAACTTATCTTAAGGACTATCCAGCAAACACGTTGGAAAGATGACCTGCCTTTGAGTCTCTTGATGGCCATGCATGTTTCTATGGCGACTTCCAGTGATTTGATGTTGTCAACCGTAAACCACACCATGAACAGTTTGCATCTGGTAATCCAGAACTTCCTTAAGCCACCGAAGTCCACCATACTGGTTGTATTGTCTGCCTTCAATTCAATCCGACGTTCTGGAAGTAAAACAGTGCTTTTCGCATTAATGAAAGGATGATAACATCAATGTTGAAGCAAACAATTCATGACATAATATTTATCAGATATCACCGATCGAAAATTGCAATGATCACTGTTGTTGATATATTGTGTAGATCAAAAAGATCAAGCTTTAAGGCTTCAACAATTTTTTAAAATCTTGCAGGAATGCAGTTGTTTTCCAAGCCAATAAGCTATGCACTCGATATGCTATAAAATACAACGTCATTACCTGATCTTTGCTCAAGATGCAAGCTTCTGTCTTCTTCAGTGCTGTGTGAATGACGACTGCATTTGTTGAACGTGTAGCGGCGCATAAGACCCGACGAACCAGTTGACTCGCCTCCTATGACTATCAGACTATGAGTCTTGTTGGCTGGCATGGTTGCTTTCGTTGAAGTTTGCTTTGGTGTCACTGAAAAGTCTTTGTTGAATTAAGGGCTCTGAAGACGTTGCGAGTATTCCCTAGATTGGTGATGTTTGACGTTGCAGTAGTAATGATATCTGTTCTTGCGCTTCAATGTGCTAGCACAGCAACCTGTATCATCGTTTATAAAGACTATGGTGACACTTGTGAGGTATCGTCGTCATCAGCAGTAATTCCATGATCATTATAACCTGTCTACGTCATGTTTTATGGAAGGACACAGAAAGCTTACTTCAGAAACCGTGTTATACCAGCTATAAGATTTCCTCAGAGTTCACAACGATTGACCTTCCTCAGTGACCTCGAATGCACTTACTGGTATCATGTAAAAGAGTTATAGAGGCCTTGAATGTTAGGCACGTGACTTATAAAGTTTTACTTCAATCTTATCTTGTTAGTCAGTCCGATTTAAATTGAATTCCTGTAGCCATCATTCCAATGATTTGAATTTCATGATTTTCGGGATGAACATGGTTAGCATTCTGATATTAGAATTTGGCAGACTCGGACAAAGAGAGACTTAAATGCAGACGGACACACAGACTGGCGGACAGACAGACAGACTCACAGACAAAAAGACAAAAAGCTTGACGGAAAGACAAATGATGCCTTTGGTTTTCTTGGCAATCCATATCGTCTAAGCTGGTGCTTGGTGTCCCATACTCATTTACATTCAGCAGATAATTTCTTCCCGTGGTCTAATTAATACACATTGACCCGTCTGTTTCCATGATTTTCGGGATGAACATGATTAGCATCGTTATATTAGAAAGATAAACAATATTTATTAAGTTGAGTCAAAACTTTCTTACACGCGTACTTTACTAAGAAGATTAATTCTATTTCGCAGTAGATATATTAAGTGAATGGCCTCATGGGCGTGACTACAGAGTAACTTTTATGAATAATTTTTTGAACAAAAATAAAATTCGGCATAGTCGGACAAAGAGAGACTTAAACTCTGACGGGCACACATATAGACGCACAGACAGACAGACAGACGCACAGACACACAGACAGACAGACTCACAGAAAAAAAGACAAAAAGCTTGACGGAAGACAAATGATGCCTTTGGTTTTCTCGGCAATCCTTATCGTCTAAGCTGGTACTTGGTGTCCCATACTCATTTACATTCAGCAGATAATTTGTTCCCGTGGTCTAATTAATGCATATTGACCCGTCGTCTGTTTCCGTGTCATTCTTTGAGCATATGACCGATCTCACTTCTGTTTCCGAAGTGTATCGACTGTACTTTAACCTTAGTTCGTATCATATCATAATATCTATCAAGAAATATTGTATTCTTTGCGGATTATTAATATTATTATCTTCATTCAGACTTTCTTCCTGTGTAACAATTGTAAATAACAGTTCTTGCCCATTCTTTTTCTGACATTGATCATCTTTGTTAAGTATCGTCTCTATCGTTTTCATTACTAGCCTTTCCGAAAGAAAAAGAAATTTTCGCATTTGAGAGAAAAGTTTATTTATATATCACCAGGACCTCTTACAATTTGTATATCTTCTTGGAAAAACTACCCTATGGTATGATATCAGACCTTTAATTTTACTGTCAGCTTAGTTACTGGCAAGTTCCAGTGTAAATTAATGATTACCTTCGAGTTTTGATACCTGCCGTCATACTTGTTTCGCTTGAACTTGAATGTTATACATTTTTGTCAAATGTCATTGTGTGCTTGAATCAAAATGAAAACTGTGAATAATGGCTGTGGCAATCATGAATACTGTGGTACGAACAGGGAGATATAAAACCCATTAAATCCATAGCAATCGCCATGTATTTCTTTGAAAGCAGCAACGAGGGCGTTATTTCTCACAAGCTAAGAACTGTAATGGTTGGCTGACACGAATACTAAATTGCAGGGTTTTCAATGGAATATTGTTCTACTGGCGGAGAATGTATGTATTGTAACCGAAACGATTTGTACGTATACTTTTACGTGAATATTTAGCTACGGGGAAATCACCATTTCTGATTACTTATTATCCACCATTGTTTTTGGTGAATATCACTATCAAAACTTTAAAGGCAACATTCAATTATTGTAAAATATGGTTTTGTATTACAATGGATGACGCAGACAATAGATCATATACTGTAAAAACCACTTACTCACAATCAAACAAATAACATTTGCTTAACCTTAGCATGATAAGAATGCGTACCGGTAAATGCATCGCTTCCATCCTTGCTATAAGAATTCTTTTCCAATCCAAAAACATTAATATCAACCATAACCCATTTAAAAAGGCTTTGTTTTGCCAGATCATGAAATGAAGGTCTAAACAGCGATGAACCGACGAGGGAATGTAGAATGGTTGGCGGTTTAAGTCAAAAGAGACATACGTCATCACTTCTGATCCTGGCATCCTGTGGTCTTGACGTCAAATGACGTCAGAGTGACTTTAACGAAAAAGTGAAATGTCAGTGCGAGGTGCAAACTGTTGATGAAGTACAGATGAGGAAATCAAATCTTTTAAAGTCCTTATCGATACTTGCTCCGCTTAAAAAGACTCAATGTTAGGTCATCAGTTGGATGTGTGGACGACTTATTGCTACCGAAAAGTGGTTGAGAGAGAGAGAGAGAGAGAGAGAGAGAGAGTTTAGATTGGTCGGTCGGTCCGTCGACTAGTCAGTAAATAGGCAGAGTTATCTGTACTCCTATTAGCATGCCGATAATGTACTGTGCTTAATTTTCGACGCTTGGTGCTCCTGAAGGAAGAGAGTTCTTAAACTCGTTTGATGTTCGCCGACAACTGAAGAGTTTTCTCAGAAGTGGTTTGTTTTTCTTTCTTGTGATATCTTCAGCGCTGCCGTCGTCGTAGTAGTTGCTGCAACTCATCTCCCCAAAGATGGTGTCCATAAGTTTAATCACGTTATCGTCGTTGAGGGCGCTGGTTTCAAAGTAAGGATAATTGTCGATAATGGAACCCATAAGTCTGTGAATTTCTTCAGTCAAAATGACTCTGTCAGGGCTGTCTGTTTTGTTCCCGACCAGAGTGACACTGTATCGTCTGCTACCTGCAAGATAGAAGATAATGTAATTATGTCTTTCTGTCAATCTAAAAATAAACATTTGTACATGTCAACATACGTCTTTTATGTCTTCAGCAAAATATTCGACACTTCCTATCTTTTCTTTCGAAATTGATCTAAGGTAGAAGAACAGGAAAAAATCCTTAATTGTGATGATTTTACTACATTTATGATTATCAACAGTGTCTTAGGTAAAGGATGTTTTCATAATGTTTAAATTAGCTTTTAATTTGTATCGTGGTATTACCGTCCATGCACTGTGTAATGATGCATTTATTTTCATATTCTATGTCACGTGAACTAGTTCTCGAGATGACTCAAATTATTATTTGTAACACTAGTTCGCAGATATAATAGGCTTCTGTTTAATCATCTTATTGATACAAGTCTTTGCGTGTATACAAACATACAACTATATTGCACTAAATGTGTACTTGGAGATAAATAGGTATGTAAGGATATACATGTATACTAAATGATGTATCAGTCTGGACAATGTGAGATCACACAAGACTGAGAACATTTGAAATAATAGACAATTCAAATTGTCTTCATAACAGATATCTGTCTTTTACCTCTTTATTTTTTTGAAGTGAAAATTTCAACCGACAATGTGTATTCATGTAACTTATCGATCAAAATTACAAATACAAACAAGCTAATTAAGAGGGTATGTAAACCTTTATTTAGTAATTAAGGTTCTGAATATTCATCTTTGACATCTGTAACTGATGCCTTCTGTGCTGATACAATTTTATGACTGATAATTCAGAGTTCAAAAAATACGATCTTACCTTAAAGGTTTTTAATCAGAGCGCATGCGTCGATGGCGTCACCCAGTGATTTCAAATCATTCAGTGCGAAAACAATCATGAAATATTTCAATTTATTGATCCAGGATTTCTTCATTTCAAGAAATTCTTCACTTCCGGCTGTGTCAACAATCTCGACTTCGAACCACCTTTCTGTTATAGATATTAATAACATGTGTGAACGATATATTCTCGAGAAAAAACGTTGTGAGGGCGTTTTTCAACAGTAAAAAGATTGATGCCGCCGAATTACATCTCATTATCACGTGACTTTGAGTAAACAAGGATAAACAAGTAAACCGCTAAGTTTTCAGTCGTTGGCAATGAACTGTATGGTTCACAGCATGTGAATTAGACTGGAAACAGAGTATAAATGTTGTGGCATTGATTTTAAAGTCATCTAAATCTTACTCAGCTAAAACATAACGAAGTGAATGTTGTTTTGAAGATTTTAGAATGAAAACAAGGGTGGCACGTCCACCAAAACACTAACTCTTGTCTGGCCCTGTGCCTTGATAGAGAGAATACACAATAATATTTAATATGTGTGAAAAGAGATTTTCTGTAGCTTTTTGGTTGTAGTAAGAATTTGAATTTAAGGAAAACTTCCAGCTTTCTCGAAATAACTTAGACCTCGCCATAGATTTTATTGTTAATGTATGTGTTTACATTATTTTTAGCAGTTTACGAAAACTTATGAAAGTTCGTTAGTTTTCTTTCGTTGAATTTTTAGTTTTGCAGAAAAAATCACATTCTTAAGTGACAGACGATACTTTGGAATGATAGCGTCTGAAACTGTAAGACGTTTGTTGAACGTATTTACTGTACAATCTCCGGCAAGTTCGTCATGGACTGAGTTTAAAGGTCAAAGCGCTAAGCCAGTATTTTCAGTGGGATAACTGTGTTGCCATTAAGGTACAATAATGCCCCTCGGGGATAAATATTTGAAGTGTCAAATTTTTTGTTATTGTTTTCTAGTCTACCACTTGCGGGGGCTCATTTTAAAGTTCTTTGAGTAAGGGGTGGACCATTTGATATCCTGGGGGGGGGCTTGGAAGATTTGGGGAAAAAAAAGATGCCAGGTGGAGTTGCTCGAAAAAAAAAATCTGGCTTTAAGTGGCTGATGGAAAAAAAATTATGGACCATTG
>LD360082.1:14662-28158 GCA_001465055.1 Ptychodera flava | reverse complement strand
ATTTCAAGCTACTAGGACCACGTCAGTATGCTTAAGTTTCAGGCGATTGTAGCAGTCTACTGTATCTCCGTATCTGTCGCCAATCAGAACTCAGAAGGACTAGCGTCAAGCAAATTATGATATCAAGTGCAACATTTTAATTACTTTTAACCATGGCTAGCTCCGAAAGTACGTATTTAAAGTGCAAGCCTGGAAATAATTATGCAAAACAAAGGCCATCGTTTAGTAACATATATTACTTGTAGACTACACCAATCACAGTCGACACACGAGTGCGCCCGAGGTGACCCGCAGTAAACAAGAATGCGGGACAACGGGTTCCGTTTTGGGGACATTGTCGCAAGGGCGCGTCCTTGCGGCAACACTGCATGCATACATACATACATACATACATACATACATACATACGTACGTACGTACGTACATACGTACATACGTACATACATACATACATACATACATACATACATACATACATACATACATACATAAAGCTAGAGTTCTATATATACCAAAACCTTGTGTCTTCGCTGGATATTGCAGTGCTCGATGTATTACCTCTGAGCGGTATACTTGTACAAATGGAGCATATCTAGTACAGAGAATACCAACCTTTGCACGCTTAAAAGATAAATAATGCTCTTTAATCACTTTGATTTCTTCGTATTCATTATGAACAATGTCTTTGTTTATTAAACCTGGCATCTCTTTTATATGCCTGGTTTTTCGAAATATATAGAACCGTAGATATATGTGTACACAAGCATGTATTTGTGCATAAGTGTGTGTGACAGAAAAGTCACAAAGTTTTGTTCGAGAACTAATGACTCAGAAAAGACATCTTTCTCTGCACGTATTAGTCTGACAGCTCTTTATCGGATTCAGATAGACCTGTGCTGTTAGACGTTGAAAAGCTACCAAGCAAAAGTACCCAGCTGTATCAAGTTAGTATATATTGATATCACTTTTTCGTCTTTATCAGTTAATTATTTGATGTGTCACTAACTCTTATCGCATTTAAAGACTATATATGAGAAATATTTTGTGGTGTTACGTGAACGTAATGCCTTTTTGCTATCATTTTAACTAGTCATTCAGCTGAAATCTCTGCTTTCACTGATACATGATGAATACTTTTTATATTTTATTCTTTTAAAATACTTTTGATAGGAAGTACCAACGGGGCAACCACAAAGTGATCCGGTCGGTCGCCCTATCATTTTGGAGTCAGCATGTCAGCTTGCCACTGGCGAGGCAGTGTATTGTGACGATGTACCCCCAGAGCCAGGTAATCTATTGTTTCAAAAATAATCGAAAAACAAAGTAAGGTATAAATAAATGACAAATACTGAAAGCAGTGGACACTCTACCAGGATATAAGATCAGTGAAAGCACAATCGTGATATAATAAATCCGGTTTTGTAAAGTGACCAAAGACTTTTTTGAAACATTCAGAGGAGTACATATATTTACAGTACAGAAGATATCGTAGTATGGCGTAAGTGGTTCGACGTATTTATCTGATTGTTGGTCACGTTTAGATCAATTAGGTCTATTCTGTATAAATGTGTTTCCCGTCGATCTTTTTCCAAGCAAACATCATCATTATTGGACAGGCAACTGGAATAACAAAAAAGTTGCACACTCATGGTCTTTACTTTAGTCATAAAGGCATTTCGATATTCAGTATATTAATAATACACAACAGTTTCGTATTCACCTCGACATGTGTTTACATGTCGAAAGGACAACACTACTTGATAGTCAAGGTCGGTAAAGCTAGGTATTACCCTATTTGAATGCTCAGCACGTATTCAATTTACAAGTCGTTGACCTGACTTCCTCGATTGGCATTTTAACAGCTGTCCTTTTTTTATAATGCATTCAACCAGGCGAACTCCATATGGCGCTTGTCTTCAGCACAAGACCACATGCAAAAATAATGTGAGCATAAGTAAAGCTTTAGTAAAGTTTTGTCATTGATTTTTCCCTTCTAGATTTAACCTTTTTCCAGCCTTTCTATTGCTTTTGCTATACAACAACTGTAGAGACGTACTAAAGTTTTTCTTTAACTATTTATATATCAACTAGTTATTGCTTACAGGTAGCGGCAATATCCGCACCTGAAAATCAGGCTGTAATAAAACTGCTACTGTGAGTAATGAGAAATTCAGATATCATGAAGGAAAATAGAACCCATGATAAAAATTTACAATTATCCATGTCGTAAGCATCAGTCGCCAAAATATTTCTCTATGGATTTGGCCAACAATAAAAACTCTCATTAGGGTAACGATTTCCTCACAAAATATGTGTATAAAACTACCGCACAATGCATAAGTGTTCTTAGCTGTCAGACAAGCACGCTTATTTTCTCAACATAAAACAATTCGTCAGAACTGTTGTAATTTGCCTCTTACTTGTGTATAATTCTATGATAGTATGATGTGCTTTTTGATGATTTGATATAACGCCAAACGTCAAGTGGTATGTTTAGGGGTCTGAATGTCTTATCCCGTTCCTTTTCCTAGATCTGTTGACAAATCAGCGGCATTGTCCTTGGAAGGGGTTCGTTGTTACGTAGATGCTACTGATGTCCCTGGTAAAAATACTTGGCCTGCGGAAAATCCATTAGATGAAGATAGCGAAACCTTTGCTTCAGACAAGGTACGAGTTGCATTATCCTTACAATATCGCTATTATTTGAATATAGACAAAATAGTTTTAAGATATGACAACCTTCAAAATGACTGCCTGTTAGGCTATAACGTGTTGTTAATGACAGCATTATCATGTCCATCGCCAAGTATCTTTATCATGTATACACTCATCACATTTATTGGTATACACTTGTTTGTCGTTGGTAGGTAATCCATGTTGGCCAACCGATAGGAGGTATTCTTGCTGAGACTCAAGATCTGGCCCGCAAAGCAGCTAAACTAGTTAAAGTTCTTTATGAAGACATGGACTATGTTCTTTCGATTGAGGTATGCAGGCATGGTATACTAAGACGTTCATTTATTACCTCTCATTGGATTGTTAAATGCCCTAGAATCACCAAATATACCCTCATAAACACAAGTCATATGTAGTTAGACCAGATACAATTACAAGATCTGGCTCCTTATCACGATGTAATGTTTATACTTTAGCTTCTCTGTAAGTACAGTGTTTTCAGTCGGGTTTGAACTCACAACCTACGTTATTCCGTCACCTAGCGGAGAAACAACACACAGAACCGCTCAACCTATCTCAAAAGAAAAGAGTGGTTCAATAGCCGAACTAAGTTGTGTCATTTTTCTAACTGCGACCAATCCACACGTGAGAGTTCAGAAGCACTCACGTTCGTACACTCACTATCACACACATCGCACACACACTATATCGCAGCAATGAATACATCGCTTAAACTGGGCGAAATACAATCTCGGGGATAATTCTGTCCACCAGCAGAACTATAAACCAAGGGTAGAAAATACGGTGTTTTCAATCGGATTCTAACTCACAACCTATAGTGTCCAGTTACCTAGCGTAGAAGCAACAGACAGAAGAGCTCAGCCAAAATCCCACTCTCAAAATAGAGTGGTAATTTAAAAGTGTTTTCCGTCTATTTGAACATTCATATTCAGTTCAGTCTGGGCTTCATTGATCTGGCATCGCTTCTTCATAGTCAACTCATTCTTACCTACGAGTCGACAATTGGTAAATGATGGTCACCTGTTACCCTGAGTCCTGCGTTTGACATGAAGTATACGTTCTTGTACAATCTCTTTGACGTTTTTATACAGCGCCTTTTTCAAGCCTATTTTGTTATTTATAACAGAGAGTCGATCTTAGTTGTGAATTTTGCTGTTAGAGAAAGCATACAATAATTCATCAAGTTGACGATTGCACACAGTGCAATGAGCTATGCCGTTTCGTTTGTTCTCTACTGACAGGATGCGATCAAACGGAACTCATTTTTTCAACATGTCCGACATCTAGAAGGAGGTGACGTTGCCGCAGAACTTGAAATATGTGACCATGTGTTGGAAGAGGAGGTGTATGTCGGTGCCCAGAGTCACTACTACATGGAGACGCAGAGTTGTATCGCCCGACCCCAAGAGAGGGACGAGATATTAATTATCGCAGCATCACAGAATTTACATGATCTGCAAGTAAGTATTCATCAAAATGAAATCCCCGAATAACGCTTGAAATGTCAGATTTACTGTAACACGATTTTCATTTTACTAGCTGATGTACGTTCTATACTAAGATCGCAATAGTCATCTTTCATTCAAGTTCGACATTGAAATGAAAATGGCTTTTCACCAGAAATTGTAACCGATTCATTGCTTTTTAGGCCGTATATTCCTGTAACGTTCCATGCAGGTTTACTTATTTTTTACAGAGAAAGCTACCGCTAGCATTATAGTATGAGTGAACTCGTTATCAACAACATACAGTACTCTTTCAGAAATTGATGTTTCGCTATTGGGAGCGCTTGCAAATTTATGTCAGTTTGGGTTACGAGCTTAATTTCTTCATTCGAATGTTTTCTCTTTGTTTTCTGAAAGTGTAAATTCCACCATCGAATCCTCTTTCGTCGATGACATGGATTGTGTAATTAACATTTTAGGCCTGCAACTTTGCAGGTCAATAACAGGCTAGGGCCACTTATCGAGTGGGATTTAATCACTATTTTAGAAACACTTGAGAACACCTTATGATTTCCTACCCAAATACATATGTTTACCTTTTTATCAAGATATAAACACATTTCTTTGTATTTGTGTGGACAGGAGGCAGAATCAGTGGTGTGGGGTATTGTTTTCTTGTGATAATTAACATCATTGTTGCCTCCTAGATGAGTGTTGCTAAAACACTTAATTTGCCTGCTAATAAAATTACGGCAAAAATCCGAAGACTTGGAGGAGGGTTTGGCGGCAAACTTGAACCTGCCAAACACATGGCAAGGATGTGTGCTGTAGCTGCCAAAAAGTAAGTATATTCGGTAAAATAAACGATTATGTACTGATAAGAAGAAAGTATATGAATTGTCATTTTTGCTGCGTATAGCTATACAAAGGAATCGATCAACCAGTTGGCATTATATCTCGTGTATTCAATCTTCTTGGTACATTCTTGAATTTTGTCATTTAGTAAAAAACTCTTTCTGAATGTCCTTAACAGCATAAGGCATATAGTTTTGTTCATGCGAAGTATTGTCGTAACTTGAGTGGCTATCTTTACTTCCCTTTGGCGACATTTTATGCAGATGTGCAAAGCCAGTCAGACTCAGTCTTGGAAGAGATGAAGACATGCAGTTTGTTGGCACGAGACACGCCGTCCTTGCCAAGTACAAAGTTGGCTGGTCTGTAGATGGTAAACTGAAGGCATTACAGTTGGAACTACTGCTGAACGGGGGTTGTACGGAGGGTCCTTCTTCATGGGTAAAATCCGTTTTTCTTGTGTGCTTAATTGCACTTTGTCGCTTCATCAAATATTACTTACGCAGAATATTACAAAGCCCAAATAGTCGCAACAACAACGCATGGAGCTTTAAAATTTTAATATTTTTGATCCTTTTCATTTTGCTGGACGAGGCTCATCTATCATCTCCTATGAATGTACGAGTATCAAGGTCAAAACATTTCATGTTAATGAGCTTGTCAGCTATAGGTTAGGGTGTTAAAATAACTGAAAAAGCAATGTCTTTCATCAACCTTGATAGAATGGACACAAAGTGTATAAACCTAACTAATGTGAGGGCCACATATTTTCCTGATTACAAGACAGGGCTTCTACATCACAAAGATACGGGACGAGACATTGGCTGTCAAGTAAATGGATCTCTTTTCTCTTTGGTGGGCAGCTCTGCCAGCAAGCTATCTCAATGGATCTACAAATATAGCAATTGGCGGACGTTGGCGACGCGCATCGCCACTGGACCCGCTTCGCATCTTTATCTGGCAATACACTGCGCCAATGTCCCCGTGCATCCTTTTTGTGTTTTTGTAACAAATTTATAATATTTTATTCATTGTGTTTGAATCTATGGAAATGCCATATATGTTATCATGATGCAATTTCAAACTTCCTACAGATTGCTGACAAGATGGTAGCACACTCATGCAATACCTACAAGGTACCAGTTTATGATATCAAGGCCAGAATATGCAAAACGAACATTTCATCTTGCGGATCCATGAGAGGAGTTGGTACACCGAAATCTGTGGCAGTAATGGAAATGATACTGGATGCTATGGCAAGGAAGTCCGGAATCAAGCCAGAAAAGGTAGCTTCTGCAACTTCAAAATTGTTTACATAAAATGATCTGTTAGGCTTCCTAGTATTTCTGCAGGCTCCTGCCTGGTCAAACATGCTATAGGAAATAGAATCGTGTCTTCAGTATGATATACTTCATGATCAAAATAATGAGGGAGATATTAGATACATATAATTCCACGTAATGCTGAAGGTTTCTAGACTGTTGAGATTTTGAAAGATAGGATAACTTGATTGTTTCTCACTGCAAAAGTTATTTGTTTGAGTTTGCCGTGAGAAACTGACAACCTTCATTGTAATGGCTCGCCTGTTTTGGGAACAGGCCGGTTTATTATGTATTTACATCTCTTCGAGGGTTAGAGCCTCAGGAACAGATTTTAGCTCCGGTGTTCACACAGACACTTGCAATATTTTTCTGTGTAGAAGTGTGTTATGTATGTACGCGAGCCTATGTCACAGGTATTTCAAGAACTTTGCTGGTTAGGGGAACTTACATTAGGAACATCTCTCTGTGAAATACAGGACCTGATTAGATTACATCAATTAGGCTTAAACCTTATTTGCATAATTTTCCAAGTGACATTGCAAAAACCGTTAACTTAATTCAACTGAGAATTACAGCGCTTGTAGAGAAATATGTGGAATGCAATGTTCCATGGATTATATTGCTTGGATAAGGTTACACCAATATTTCAGCACATGACGTAGCAGCTGCAACAAAGCTGAAACTTGTCTTTCAATGAGCCTGTGTCTTGTTATGATCATTAACACTTGCAAAACATCGTATTTGATCAATGATTTCCTAACATTAAGGAATAGTGATAAAACTTAAGACGCATTGCCAATTATTTACATGAAAAATAACAGGTCTTTCACTTGATTCACATGTTGTTATGGGCAATATCTGTACAGTTTCTAGGAAACTTATGCAGTCACTTTTGACTTATCACACTATATGCAAGCTAGCATTTACCTGCCATTTAACTTGCTAAGCTTGTTTTACTATTGTCATATTGTATTATCGACCTATTTAGTAATCGCATCACATTTGGTCGAGAACTTTCTGATATACAGCTTCAATGGTGAAAGCTAATTTGATAGGCAGAACAATATTTATTGTAAGTTTTATATTTGGCCAAGTCTTTTAAGCGATACATCTGCTAGATGTCTTCCTCTACTATTATATCATCATATCAACAATATACGTAGAAAATTTCATCGAATTAGTCACGGCTTTCAAATAAGCAGTTATTTGACAGTATTGTGTAAAATTCTTTCCTACCATTTTTGATAAGTGTTCGTAGCAGGTCTCATCAAGTTTAACAAAAGCTTCCCAGTTATATTCTCTAATTGTAAACGTTCATTAAATATGCAAATTACCAATAATTTGACCCGACACTATTAAATCTCTTATGCGTCTGAATTATCAATTCCCGTAATAGGTTCAATCAACTTGCGGCAATGCCTGTCAACCGTGTGTGTTGATCCTTAGTCGTGAACGATTTTGAAACATTCAAAACTGCAATGTCGATCCTTGCAACTTCTTAATGACTTTGAAATTTTTCGCATTTCGTCTATAATCAATATTTCTGACAAGATTCATAAGATCTGATGTGATGATTCTTCAATATTTGACTGTTGAAAAATAATCGTCAAAAATTAGAGCCACTGACACTTTAGACAGTTACCCGACGATGGAGGTAAGATACCTTTTTAAATTCATGCAACAGATAAGAGAAATTAATCTTTACAAAGAAGGGGATGTCGACAATGTAATCCAAGAGCTGCTAGATATTCAAAATTTGCCAAGATGCTGGGATGAGTGTCTTCAGAGAAGTGACTACTACCAACGACGACTTTATATTGACAACTTCAACAAGTAGGTAAAATTGAAAAGAGGAATGTCATGTATAAAAAATAGTCTTCTTATCTGTTAAGTCACTTGTTCCCCCCCCCCCTTATCATTTAAGTCATTATCTCCATAACTTCTACTGGCATCAACTAGGCTTATTCAACAGCAGGATAGCTGCACAGAGTGCACTTTAGACTGTATTGTGGAAAAATCATGGCTGCAGATGACGGTGTTTGACTCAAAACACCTATAGCAGTTAGGCATGTGTTATTTTACCAAAATGAACCGAATATCTAATGTTTTACAGGTCAATGACGTATGATATTGGATGGCAAAGTGAATAGCCATTGAAAAGAAGTAGTTCATGTTGTCCATTTGGATTGTTTGCATGGGCATATTTGTGCCAGTGTAACAATTAACAATTTCATGTGAGTGGTTTTTGGGACACAGAAACTATAGAGGATAGTAGCAAAAGCTCTGAGGATTGTCCGTTATTCGCTCTTCCATAGCAAAAGCCGATGGAAGAAGAAAGGCCTAGCTGTTGTACCACTGAAGAGGTGTATCGGATTTGAAGTACCTTTTCTCAATCAGGTAATATATGTTCACAAAAATCTGACTAGACTCACAGAAAGTGAAAAATTATGAAATGGTTTACGTCACTGACATAGGAAGACATGTTAACGCAGAAACACAGACAAAGGTCGATTTCAGAAAATACTTCCTGAGAAAGATCGTATTACTGATGAAGTGAGCGATGAGTATCATCAGAAAATTCTACACTTTGGAACTTCTAAGACATCGGCTAAATTTCTTCCAGACTGGAAGAATTCAGTATACTGGCTCCCTTAGGAAAATTCAGTGACCTGTACAAGTGTAGAACATGCTGTAGACATGGTGGTTCATTCAACATTCCTTTCATATCAGTACCGAGAGGGAGACTGATCACCTGTCACGTATACTTGCCCTTGGCCGTCTGGGTCCATTATACATCAATGAAACATCGATTACAATAGAAGTTTTGATATGATTTTTCACAAACGCTTGCTTTTAGAATTAAACAAGTGGATCAGTCAGAAATTCATACCAACTTATTATTTTCTCCGTTACTTAGATGATTGATCACTTCTGACACTGCTGAATACTTAAACCGTAGACAGTAGAGGGGGGAAGAGGGTCTTTCCCCCTCTACTGTCTATGCTTAAACTTGGCAAAAATGATAATCGAAAAAGCCTTTAAGAAAGTCATTTGGATACTGACATCAGAAACCACACGGCCAATCAAAGCTTCCCATGGCACTTTATTTTTGCACTAGCTCAGGAGAGTGGAGGTCCATATTAAACGCCATCAGAATCTGTAATCTGGAAGGTCCTCTTTACATAAAATGAACGACAAATTTTCAACGGAAATAGAAGCAATTGTGACCTCAGAACCACTGTTTAACCTCGATGACGGTGTCAGCCCTTTTCATTATCTCTTACCATTTCATTTCAATATAGTATGCTTAAAGAATTTTTACATCTGAAATTGACAGTAGAGACAAAGCTAAGGAGTCAAAGATGGCATATTCGGATTTTGAAAGCTCTGGATACGTGACTTCTCATAACCTCGCGAGAACGAACTGAACCTTGTCTTAGAAGTCCAACAAATCAAGGTTACGACAAACCTAAAGTTGGTAAGGTTGTACTGACCATCGAAAACTTATCTCGTGATGTGTACGGCGTTGCAATTTGGAGGGATACGAGCCCTAAATAGGTGTTTCCTGACAAGTAGACTGTAGCCTGACCCATGAGGCTTCTCTTCCTTGCTGAATGTTAAGGGGAATCTGGGGACAAGAACAATATAGACCAACTACACCGTGGAGGTAATTACCTCCATGATTACACCTACTTAAACGAACTTAAAAGCAATGGCTGAAAGACTGCAAGCATCCTTTGAGAAATCAGGCATCTGAGCAAGCTGTAGTTCCTGAAGAAAATGGATGAAACAACCACTCCATTCTGTCATACTTAGAACTTCGGAGACCACATCTGTCAAAGCAATGTCTTTGAACAGCCGTGGATAAATTATGACGAGAGTAATTTGTGTGAACCATAAACGCTCAGTGAACGCATTGCGTAAATTATTCATGCATGTTTGTTTTCTCGAAAATCTAATTTTAAATCCTTCGTTTCCTCCTACAATTGTGTATATGTCTTTCAAGGCTTGTAATTAAAGCATCCGGAGTATAAAGTAAAAACAGCGAGGAAGATTCAGTAGGTAACATTGAAAAATATTAATTAAAAAAGTTCTTCGAATCCATATAACGTTTGATCCTTATTTAAAAGCTTTGTTCTACTTGATATGTTTCTGTCGTATTTACAACATAACAAAGAACATATTGTATAATGCTGTTTTCTATACATGGACCTCAATAAATTATTACGCAACTAATTGTGCTCTGCTACATACTTTTCGTCCATAGTCTTGTTAACTAACTACACAACCGTTCATCAAAGTAAGCAGCAAAATAATCATTTAGATTTACATGTTTGCCTTGAAACAAATGTTCACGTCGATTCATTGTGCCTTCTGTTGCCAAGAGACTGCTGCATTTATGCTTTACTACCATTTATATAAAATAAGTGTTTCTATGTGTGGTTTTCAATTATGTATCAAGATGTCTATGACAGGCACTTGTTAATTGGATTATCTGAATGTATAAATGTGAGAAAAAGTTGAAGTTTATTTGCAATCGGTCAAGATTCAATCAACATTTTTACGTAGCAACAAACGTGTATTTCCTCATGACATCCTTCGCACACAGATACATTTAGGTACAGTATACCGGTGTACAGTAGAATTGGGCTAGGCCAAAAAATTAAGATACAGTAAGCAATGACTCTTCTCATCGTAGTAGTTATTTCTCACCATTGCAGGCTGCAGCCCTGGTTCACATTTACTTAGACGGCTCTGTGTTGATCTCTCACGGTGGCATAGAAATGGGTCAAGGTTTGTACACTAAAACTGTACAAATTGCCAGTCGTGTCTTTCGCATTCCTGCAGAACGGATCCATATCAACGAGACAAGCTCTGATAAGGTACCAAATAGTACCCCAACGGCAGCGTCATCAGGAACTGATTTGTATGGAAATGCAGTGAGGGTAAGACTTACTGAAAAGTACTAGTCTAACGAAATGTTAGAAATATGCGATCATTACAAAATATACTTTAAAATTACCTCTGACTGTATACAGCTGTCATGTGATCCCGAACGTTTTGGTAAATAGGACGTGTGAGTTTTCAAACCATATAAATGAGAAATATCCAAGTAAATTCAACGCATTTCTTTACATCCTGGGCTTAAACATGTTTCCCCTATTGTTTGTTTTGTAACAGATTGCATGTGAAATTCTCATGGAGCGAATGGAACCAATTATATATGAGAATCCCAAAGGATCATGGGAAGACTGGGTAAGGCGCAATGAAACTATTTCAATTTCTGCTATATATGTAGGCTAAGTCAGCTCATTTATAAACTGCTTTTAACGTACAATTTACGAAATTTGTCACCTTAATATAAGTGAAGTAGAGTCTTCGTGATTATAACTAGTGAAACAAGCCGTCCCTCACAAGAACAGAAGTCCAGGGTATACGCAACACAGAAAATCAGTAACAACGTAGATCACAAAAAAAATACAATGAGAAGGAAATTGTCAAGTTGACGCATTATCGACTCATCTCGATTCGATTTATATCTTCTTCATCAACAACATATTTTTTCTTTTTGCCGTTATGAATTTTTTACATTTTCCCCCTAACTTAAATATTCGTATAAAGCTGAGGATTAAAGAATATTGCAAAGGAGTTTTAGGTATACACAGAGACGAATTGATTATTTTTAAGTCTTAAAATAATGTCAACATTTTAAAAAACTATTCATAGTCGTATACATTCAGAAGAATCAGATATGAAAGGAACGATAATGATATAGACTTATCTTCACACCTTGATTAAGTTATCTAACTAAGACAGAAAACTCTTAACACAGGGCTTAATGGCAAGGCAGGTGATTTTTTTTTCCGTTCTTCATATTCATGTAACAATATCCCCTGTTATTGCTAGAATAACTAGTTTAAATAGTCAATATTACAAAGTAGGGAGATCAGTCTACAACTATGTGGTAGACGTGTCTTCTCGTTAAGACTAATGACTTCTGAGTAGAACCAGCCACTATTAGATAACATACTGAGACGAATTTCAGTCTTTCTTCTGATCAGCAAACCTGATACTTTTAAAAGTTGCATTGGCTGATCAGTATACACTCAGTTTTTTTAAGGTTTGGAAAAACAAGAACAGCAGTGTTCCAAATCCGTAAAAAAGACAAATCATGAGCAAACAGCATCCGTTATAAGTTTTCAAGAAAGATTCTACAGTACCTCTAGAAAGTGTACGTTCAATTGTTCTGTTCTTCAAAATTCCCAGTGCAAGCGCATTTTTGTAAATCAAAAAAGCGAAGTTTAGACACATAGCTTTGCATAACTCAACATCTATTTTAATCTTTAAGGTTGGAACTGCATTCATGAGAAGAATAAGCCTATCGGCATCTGGATTTTTCAAGTAGGTGCATTTTAGGATTTTGTTCCCTGGCAATATCACAGTCAATCACCAAAAGTCAATTTTTTACGGAAAGAAAGCATGACTTCGTAATCTTGCGTGGGCATTTTTGAAAATAGTCTCTCCACTCGTTATATCAGGTATCCTGACAATATTGGCTTTGACTGGAATAACCTTAAAGGGTCCAAAGGACAGTACTATTTTAGCTATAGTGCAGCATGTTGTGAAGTGGAAGTGGACTGCTTGACAGGGGATCACCAGCTGAAACGTACAGATATAGTCATGGACGTTGGAGACAGTTTGAACCCAGCACTAGACATTGGTCAGGTACGCTATTACTACACACTCCTTTAGAATAGGATGGTTACAAGTGCGTGTATGTGCAAGAAATTTGATTTTGGGATTTCACCGAAAATGTTCATCCACTATACATGGGAGTCTATGGCTAACCTATAAACATTTTTCCAACGTAGATACTAGCAATATCTTTACATTTATAGACTTTTGATAATTGATATAAATGTACTTCATTAGAATAGCGTGGATGCAAGTACATACGTGCACAAGAAATTTGATTTTGGAATGTGACCTCAAATGTTGATTCACTATACATGGAATTGTATGAGAAAACTATGAATAGTTTTTACAATACTGAACAAATTAAATCTACGCTTTTATATGTGTTTGACAATGAATACAAATTAACTTGATCAAAATAGGATGTTTGAAAGTGAAGATGTGAACAACAAAGATGGTATTGGAATTTCATTCAATTCTCTCA
>LD360063.1:103664-113712 GCA_001465055.1 Ptychodera flava | reverse complement strand
ACGATAACCCGTGGACTGCACCTGATGCATGACGTGGAGTGTACACATCAAAAAGAACAGTCAACGACCAAGTTGCGGTTCAGTCTACATGGATACTACTATGTCATGATTTGATAACACTAAAGTTTGAAAGCAGAACTTGAAACATTGTATCAATGAGAGAATTCTGAAAAATTCCACCTTTAACATTGTGTAGGCAGATTCCAGTGACGGATCGATCTCAATCGCAATAATGAAACACAATCGTTTGATCTGCGCATATTTTCATGGATTTACACCCCAAAAGTCAGATCAAATCGTGTGCAAGGGAACAAATACGTCAAAGTCTGAGTCGGGGAAAACCTGTGGGTTACAAAATCAACAGAAGATGGAGAGCAGCCAAGCACATCACAAGCTGACAAATATAATAATGTCGATGTTAGTACGGGTGTTGCATGCAACATAGACGAAACTGAACTTGGTGACGATCGATATCCTAGTGATATCGGTGAGAGACCGCTTCCTAAGAAGGCAAAATCAACATTAACAGTGACTGCCACCTAAAATGTCAAGTCTGCCCCTTAATTTTGATGAATTGGGCAGAAATTGCCTCTTTCCATGGACATGCAGAGAAAACACTGTTGGATATGTAATTATGGGGGTACAAGTCAGCCTTGGCTGTTTGAGTGATTGTATTTGAATTGCAGGGCCGTCAGGAAGGCTAGCTCAGTTGAGGGAGAGGCAAGGGAAAGAGGTGTTTTTGCATTGAAGTTCAGAGAGAACGCAAATCTCAAGACATGAGAATATTTGAATCGCAAGGAAACAAGAAGAATTCAGGTATTTTTCCCGTAAATTAGTGCAAATGTCTCAACTTTCGTTACGATACAACAGGTACTTTTGGATCTGTCAGAGCGACACTAATCTGACTAGCCCAAACAAACAAAAGAAAGAACAATTGTCGCAGTCACCAATCCTGCTCTCTAATTTCATCATTAAAACGATATGTTCCGCCGACTGATTACGATATAATGCTTGGACGCCCATCACTGATATCCATTGTATCAAAGGTTTCATTGTATCAAAGGTTTCTTCTTCCATTTAAAAGCTAACAGCAGAATTGATGAAGATCGATCAACAGAAGGTCTGTACCCGCCCTAGGTTTTCAGTTGGCCACTGCCTTAATTGGGACGGGTGGACCGGGCCAGAAATCGCGCCACCAGCGCCAGTAAATTTGGTCCGATTTTTAGTAAAAACGTCAACATTTGTTGACTCAGTCTTTGACATAACGACAGACAACATTCCTTTATCATAGATCTAGTGTTGGAGATGACGGTGACAGTAAGCCAAATTTTGTGCTTTGTCTGACAGGCTTGAAATCCGACCTTTCGTAATGTTGGGTAAAGATTTTGCTGATCGTTTGTTTTTATCTGAAAATTCACCCCATTTAGGCCTTTGAGAGCGATTTTTGAGAGAAGTGCACCTGAGACCCTTTCAAGGGATAACCATTACTTTTACATGAGGGTGGGAATATCGGCACAGATGAATACTTCGAGCAATGATACCAATACTTCGATCGAGTTTACATAAATGCCTTGCGGGTAACAAAACTAAGCTGTGTGACATAGCGTCCTTCTTTATTGAAACGATCAATACAATATCAGAAATTACATTGAGCGAAATTAACAACGTCTTCAAAGGCCAGTGAAAGTATTATTTACAAAAGCAAAAACTAATAACCGAATTAAAATTCTTGTTCGATCTTGTTGTAACCTTAAACCTTCGCATTGCCTAAATATTACATTAATTTCAAAATATTAATAACTATGTCATATCATTTATTCCCACAACATAAATGGACTGTTCCATTTCCAAGATACAGCCACCCACTTTACCCACATCGTTTATGGTTGCATAGAAAGATTACATAAGCGATACTACAAATAGTGAAGAATAAGTTTACTGATTATAAAGACGTGACGCTGTCAAAAGAAAGAAGAGACAATTATTTCAGTTCAGATATTGTTTCTATTCAGGTCAAATCAAGGAGAGTTGTAAAACAATGCATATGCAAATTTCATGAACAGATGTTCCAACCTGCCGATCAGTTGCGTCAAAGAAGGTCAACGAGGAAGGCAAAATCAACATAAACATTGACTGTCCCTAAAATGTCAAGTCTGCCCCCTTTTTTTATCAATGAGTCAAAAATTACCTCTTTCAATGAACATGCAGAGAGAACACTGTTGGATATGTGATTATGGGGTACAAGTCAGCCTTGATTGTTTGACTGATATTTATTGTATTTGAATTGAAGTGTCGTCAGTCAGGCGAGCTCAGTTTGGGGAGAGGTGAGGGGAAGAGTTTTTTTGCGTTGAACTTCAGACAGAACGTAAATCTCAAGACATGAGAACATTTAAATCGCAAGGAAACAAGAAGGATTCGAATGTTTTCCTCGTAAATCCCTGCAAATGTTGTCAACTTTCGTCAAGATACAACAGGTTATTATGGATTTGTCAGAGCGACACTGATCTGACTAACCCAAACAAACAAAAGAAAGAACTCGCAGTCACCAATCCTGCTCTCTAATTTCATCATTAAAACGATATGTCCTCCCGCGCTTAACTTCATTCTTACCCAATCCCACATCCTCTCCCCATTGTGAATTTTCGAAGCTCCCCTGCCCTGTGACGAAAACAACTTGTCGATTTCCCCTGCTTTTCGATGAATAAGCTCCGTTGGCTACACCTGATGCATGGCGTGGAGTGTACACATCAAAAAGAACAGCCAACAACCTAGTTGCGTTTCAGTCTCCATGGATACTAGAGCAATATTCTTTTATGTTCATGTTTTGATAGCGCTAAAGTTTGAAAGCAGAATTTGAAACACTGTATCAATGACAGAATGTTTGAAAATTCCAGCTTTAACATTGTGTGGGCAGATTGCAGTGACGGATCGATCTCAATGGCAATGGGCCTAATGAAACATAATCGTTTGATCTGCGCATATTTACATGGATTTACACCCCAAAGTCAAACCAAATCGTGTGCAAGGAAACAAATATGTCAAAGTCTGGGTCGGGAAAACCTGTGGGTAAAAAATCAATAGGCCAATCAACCGGTATCTGCCCTGCCCGACACAAAACTAAAATCTGCTCCCTGCCAGCTAAAAATATGTCCCCTGCCCAAGCAAAATTAGCATTTCCCCTGCCCTGAAAAATTGCTCCCTGAATAGCTTTTTCGATGAATAAGCTCCGTTGGCTGCACCTGATTTCCCCATCTTTACATCTGATGATTATTGTCAGATTGATATCGCTATATAAAAATTTAAAACACTTCTTATTGAAATGGCTGTGATTCAAGAACCTGTCAAGAGTTAAAACAAACAAACCTGAACCATCAAACAACCTCTTTCGACAATTTCGACAATTTCGACAGTGTAGAAAATGTTCAAACCCGGAAGTTCAAGCAAACTACTAATTTTCGCATTCAAAACGTTCGTAAATGAGGGGTTTGAGGATTTGTCAAGAACGCGGTGAGTTTCGCTCATATTTCGTGCGCCACGTACATATGTGTGGTTTAATTATCCAAGGTGTCTTTGTGAGTGTAGATGGTTGGGGGGGGGGGGAATTAAATGAGATGGCAGAGTATAGGCCCTCGAAATGTTTCTAAGTCCTTTATATGTAACATCTACAGTAATAACAGCATGCTTTGCCCACTCGAAAATACGATCAAATCTTTGAAGATGATAAAAGATTTGCATAATTTCTATCCGGCCGCAGTGTCTTACTTGGAAGATGTGATGGTGTAGCAACTGCAAAAGGGAACTGAATATATGGGGATACTGTATGTCGGTCATTACGTGTAATTACGTGTCACATGATAGAGATTAATATTGCTTATTACCATTTACCTACAATAAACAATGATTGTACCCCATCCGACCTATAAGGGACGAAGTAAACTTTGCACTCGATATGTACCCGATTTCGCCTCGTACACATGGAGCGCAAAGCTTGCTTAACTCCATTGTCGGGGCCGAGGTATACAATCTGATTAAAATCCGATGAAGAGATGGGCCTGTCTTTTACGCTATCGTATTACGGTCTTTTTCCCCTGCGGTCCCGAACACCGACTGAGATTTATTAATACAGCATCATATTCAATAAAAGTTTACCGAAGTTCATGATTTGTAAAATGAGGTTTCGACGGCTGCAAGAAAGGTTCTTTACTAAAAATAAATATTATTTTCATAAATATTGTTCGTATTTTAATATAGATACACCACGGGAACGGATATGAAACTGTGATATCAGATGCGTACGAAAGATCTTTTTGAAAAGGGATTTCATTGTCTTTTTTACGTCAGCGCTCAGGATTTCAATCAACGAGAGGTTTCCATTAGAGGCGAAAATCTACCCCCACGTAAACCATTCGTGAACCTCCCTTAAAAGTGACCTGCTAACACTTTCTCTCCAAAACCCCTTTCACTGGTCAAATCGATGTCAATTTTGACCGTTACAGCAAAAGTGGGTTAGCTACAGCTTTTCTTCTTCCTCCGCCGGATTTAAAGCCTCAAGTGAGGCAGAAACGCTACTGATGCCTTTTGTTCTGCTTAATGTACAAACCTGGTGACTTTTGAACCGACTCTGGTAAGGTCCAAAGGAGTTAATGCTGAAAATTGGCGATAATTTTCAAAAATTTGAGGTGTAATTCTTGACATTGAGGGCGCCCTTTTAGCCACCCCGAGATGAGGCACTGACTGCTAAATCAATACGGGAGGGTAGAGAAAGTAAACTGAAAACTGTGTGATAAGTGAAGGATTCTTGATGTGAATTTCATTCTAATGTTATAATTAGTCCATTGGCACGCTGTATTTCTGATACATTAACCCACATGAAACGCTGGCAAGGTTGATAAACAGGGACAAGTCCGGCAAATTTCATAACTGTAGGTTGTGAGTTGTATATGCCGCTTCAAAGGTTCAAATTTCGGCACTTTCGCTATCTAATCATGCTGCCAAAGGATACATAGCACGCTACACAAACATTCGCGATTGATAAATTATAAAGATCAGAGAATCATTACTTCTTCTACTTTACTTCAAATCGGCTATTACGTCTCTAAAACCATTGGCAGAAATAAAGCATAACTTGAGAAAGTATGTCGAAAGATATTTTCCAACTGACAATCCACTCGACTTTTCCCCTTTTAAAACACAGCAAAGTCAGCCTCTGTGCATTACAAATGCTCTAAACTGCCCTCTCCTCACCACATGGGGTTATCTCCTATACCCCTCGGCAGACTGGTAAAGAGAGAGCAAATCTACTCTATGGCCGTCGGCCGGACTTCTTGCAATATGGTGAAAATTTGGCCACATAATTTTTTTCTCTACTATCTGCTGTGCGAAAGAAACGTATCAAACTGATTGACTGCAAAGAAATCAATTTCCAACATTTTTACCGGAAAGAGCGATTTTTTTTGGAAGCCATGCTGAAAAATATAATTCGGTGATAATTTTCAAATATTTGAGGTGTAATTCTTGACATTGGGGGCGCCCTTTTAGTCGCGCCGAGATAAGGCACTGACTGCTAAATCAATACGGGAGGGTAGAGAAAGTAAACTGAAAACTGTGTGATAAGTGAAGGATTCTTGATGTGAATTTTATTCTTATGTTAGAATAAGTCTATTGGCAGGTTCTATTTCTGATACATTCACGAACATAAAAACGCTGGCAAGGTTGATAAACAGGGACAAGTCTGGCAAATTTCATAAAACTATTGTGAGTTGTACATGCCAATTCAAAGTTTCAAATGTCGGCACTTTCGCTATCTAATCATGCTGCCAAAGGTCACTATACATAGCATGCTACACAAACATTCGCGATTGATAAATTATAAAGATCAGAGCGTCATTACTTCTTCTACTTTACTTCAAATCGGTTAACACGTCTCTAAAATCATTGGCAGAAATAAAGCATAATTTGAGAAAATATGTCGAAAGATGTTTTCCAACTGACAATCCACTCGACTTTTTCGCTTTTAAAACACAGCAAAGTCAGCCTACAAATGCTCCAAACTGCCCTCTCCTCACAACAAGGGGTTATCTCCTATACCCCTCGGCAGACTGGTAAAGAGAGAGCAAATCTACTCCATGGACGTCGGTCGAATTTCTTGCAATATGGTGAAAATTTGGCCACATAATTTTTTTCCCTACTATCTGCCGTGAGAAAGAAAACTTGTCAAACTGGTTGACTGCAAAGAAATCAATTTCCAATATTTTTGCCATGCTGAAAAACATTATCCATCATATTGATCGAGTGCATGATATTATCAGCATTTTTTTAGAAGTTTGTATAATTAAGAGACCCGCGGATGAACATGCATGCTATGTTGCCACGAAGTTCTGAACATAAAATGTTCCTGTAAAGTTACCGTTTATTTATAACAACATACGTCTTACGTTAGTCAGGCTAGGTTATTTAAGGTGAGCGATGATAGACTATGAATAATCAGAGGAAATATAGAAATCATTTTGTACAGTACAAATCAGTATGAATCAACAATCGGTAGTTGAGTAGGCTAGTGAAGTACATAAAAGAGAAAATGGGCTTTTGGTAAGGCAGGTTATCATGTATATCTCCAACTTGCGTACTTATCAGGTTTTTGCTGTTGTCCGTGCTTACGTCATTTACAAGCAAAATTCAAAGAAGATTAATTTGTTGTTGCTGTTGTTTTCAACACACTTATGTCGATGCAAACAAATGTAAAGGAATACTAAAATAATGGTTCTTTGATGCGCACCATGAATGACAAATATCAAGTGATGCGATTTTTACGGTTGTTTGTTTTTTAGAAAAAAAAATCCAGGGCTATCATCGGTCAAAATCACTGTATCTTGACGCGTGTACGATCGAAACTGTGGATGTACATGATATCCGAATACGACTCAGTGTCGTCGCAGTCTTTGTTGACAGACGCTTCGTCGATTCATAGGCCGATCGTCTTTATACTTAGTTCTCAAGTTTAGTTTTATGATTCGGACGCATATATTCTGCAGTCATCTACGAGTTTCGCTTTAATCGCCTGAGTACGCTTGCAGACCACAGGTAGGCCCCTTCCTTTATGAAACAAGTATCGTACAAACATGTACAGTGCGTAAAATCAATGCATGAAAAATAATATTTTTGGCAAAATTGCATCGCAGTTCAGTTATCTATGAGATCCCCCTAAGAATGTTTACACGCTATGACATTAACACGGCCATATTGTTTGCCGCCCTCTGCGACGAATCATGTGACCGTGATTGTTCTCCTGTTTTCATTCTTCGAAGCTTCTTCGTTGAACGTACACTATGTCGTGCTCACTGTGGCCCGTAAAGAAACTCTGGATTGCCAGAATGAAGAAAGTCTTGGTAAGTAGTAGACTTGCTTCACATTAACATTTCTCTTGAATTATTTTTTGTCTTTTGATTCTAAAAGTTTTACGTAAGAGTCAAATGTACGCTCTTATTCTTCCTCCTGCGGTTTGTAAGTTTCACTTTCACAACGCCGTCGAACATTCATCTGACAAGTGATATGTATCACACGTATTACTACAATTTAGTTAGACATCCTTCTCAAATTATGAAAATTTAAAATATTAAATTTTACAAACAGAGGAACACGAGAACGCTACAGAACTGTCAGACTGCATTTCTGGAAGTATAAGCACTTCCTAGATGTCTGAATTTCCATGTTCCAGAGACAACCTATAAATAATTGTGTATGTAAGAAAACAGCCATTGAAACCAATTGCTTAAAATTCGTATTTTATTTATGAAACACCGACGTTCGGCACTCACTAGTTTGCCGTCTTTAGTATAACAGCTTTGAATGAAGTTTACGACAAAAGTTATTGTCACGGTGTATTAGAAGTCAGGTAACTTTTATTGCCCTCTGGTATCGTAGGTGTGAACAAGTCAAATGGGCTAAAACACTTTTCTGAAATGCCAAAATAGTGAAAAATTAAATAAATGACTATACATGTATTGAAAAGTTTTTCCATAGACTGTCTATGGTTTTTCAGACACAACGAAAACACCAAAACTGAATAATGTTCAGCCTCGGAGGTGAGTGGTAAATGCGCAGTCTCGTCGATAACATTAATTACAATATCCCGTACACAATTCATTTGCAGTGAATGAAATATATTTTCATGGTGTCAACTTTCTTTGGCAAATTTAATTTTTATCAAGATCAATAACGTCCGAGGAAAGGCACTACCAAATTTTCAAATTTGTAGTCCTGGACTGTGCAGTACACTCCAACATTTTCAATAGTAAAATTGATTGCATCACTATTTGTTCGATCTTTTGTTACATCGGTCGCAGCTATAGAAAATGAATATGTCGAAGAGACTACAAGTATAAAGTGTCCGGCCTTGATCACTCAAGAAGAATTAAGCAAAAGAAATATCGATTGTTCGGTGGGAGAAGTCAGAAAATAGAGTATTCATCGCTTAAAACACGTGGAAACGAATACGAGTTCATAGACGAGACACAATACTTTATTCCAAGTGATAACCCATTAGCACTATCAGTTCAGAACGTCGAAGAGCTGACGAGGGAGACAACGTTTTACATAGTATGCTAACCTGGACACAGAAGAGGAGAGGCTTACCTTCAAATTCAATACGGTTCAAACATATTGCACGGGACCTTTCGACACTTTAGTAGTAAACCAGTGAAGTGAATCTTTTGAAACACTTGAGACGACACACGCAAGCAGCGAGCCTCGGATAACAAATGAACAGATGCTGTATATTACTCGAATCGACTCGCTTTCACAGGATAAATAAGATATTCCTTCAGATGTATATTTTACCCAATATTCGGTTTACATTTGCTTTGTGTACCAATTAAACCTTGTTTGTACAATGTATAGGCTTCAAAACGACATTACAAAGCATGAAATGAAATAGACCACCCCTGTCTATGCAGAACTTTAACATTGATTTATTTAACATGATTTAACATGACAGATTCCACAATATTGAAATGGATGCAGCAAACTTGTTCTCTTAACCGTAGTTTCATGATGCGGAATGTACAAAGCTGACTAATTTCTTTGATACACGTGCACAGCACTTTGCCACTGGTTTATATTGCAAACATTTATTCTAACCAGATGATATGCTAAATAACATATTTCTAGACTTACGTCACCAATCGAAAGAAGACCCATACCTTCTGTTGGTTGGTAATATTGTACAAAGAAGGTCATGTAGATAAAGCATTGGTTTTGCAACACTCTGTACCCGGTACTGATGAAAACGACTTAGTGTGAACTTCGACTCTCTTTAATAGTTACTCGACTATGCGTTGCGCGTTGCGTAGCTTTAATTGTTTCGTCATCACTACCTTTTCTGATGCAAGCACTGGCGTGCCGAGCTGTACCCTAACAGTCAGCGAAGTTTTACTTAATAATTAAATAAACTGTTAACAGACAACCCTGCTATTCTTTTGTTCTGTATTAGAGAATTCTAAGAAATTACCTTGATAAGCTCTACTCACTCACATCATAGACAGTGTCTATGCTCACATACATATGTAATGCGCTAAAGCTATGTATACATACACAGAAAATATGCAAAAATGCAAACTGGACTATGAGGATCTTTGGCCGAGCTGATTAATGCGCCCGTGTGCCTTATCTAAAAATATTTTCCACATAAGTCTCTAAGAAGATTGTCTGGATTAAACTTTGCAAGTATGGGATTAAATTTTGAATCCACCCCCCCGACAAGTTATTGTATCCACAATTCTATATTGACTTTGATTTTTCTTGAACGTAATTTTAGTTGCAAAAACTGATCAATGACTAATTGCTGTGACTCACAGTAAATTGGTATGTGACACAGCGGTTCGTAACATACCAACATTTTACATCGCGTACACTGCATACCAGCACACTGACATCATATTCATAGAGAGTTGTCGCTGACCTTGCGGTGCATCATCGGGGTACACAAAATTACCTGATCGCGTCATTATATCACAGCTTTCTATATAGACATTAAGTTAAAACCTGCGTTCAT
>LD360063.1:70154-92228 GCA_001465055.1 Ptychodera flava | reverse complement strand
TATAATATATATATATATATATATATATATATATATATATATATATATATATATATATATATATATATACGCTAATGGGTTTCAAGTTCACGTGGAATAGAGTTCTCGATACCGAAGCAGAGCTAGATAAACTCCTTTTTCTACAAGTATAAACCAGTTTACATTTCCAATACAAATTTGTTTGTATAGTCAGCAAAGGCTGGCTACACTCTTCGGATGGTTGTATGAGACTGATTGTTACTCATTTGCCATCAAGAAACATGCTCTCTCAATAACAGAAATGAATAAGTTTCCATCTGTAAGCACAAAAGGAAATTCCTGTCGTGCAAAATGGATAGATATAGCCATAACCATGACGTTATCACTATCACTCTAATATATGCAAAATTCCATTGAAAATCCAGCAAGAATCAAAAGCGTTGAAAAAGGTGCTTTGTTAATAATCCATCTCACAAGACAACATGTGCAAACTCGAACCTTGAATTCATCAGTCTGATACAACCACCCAACCAGTGCGGCTGGTTGGGTGGTTATATATATATATATATATATATATATATATATATATATATATATATATATATATATATATATATATATATATATATATATATATATATGACCTTACCGTTTTGATCGTTACACCTTTGTCCTTCTTTGTCTCTGGCAGGCCGAATAAAGTTAAAGAAGATAAACAGTGCAAGTAGTGGATGTCTTACAAACCGCATATTCTGCAAGTGAATCATATCTAAACTTTTAGTGTACAACATTCACATATTAGTGCACTCTTTAAATCAATTGAAGTACAGGCTGGTTGCTGTACTGACCGTTTTAATTGAGCCCTTTCGAGTGGCGTTCCACGTCAGGTTTTGTTAATGCTTTGGAATTTCGTGATGCAAACGGAATGTAAAAGACTATACTAGAATTTAACTTTGCAAAGGAAAGAATTCGATGGTTTCTAAAGTAGCCCCTTGAAGAACAAAATTGTCATTTTACGAGAAATGCAAGTTTTTTACGGACACAATGATGAATAGTGTAATAGCCTGCAAACGCTTCAAACATATTATTGTGCGTATTATACTTTTTGACTTAAAGAAAATTCCCTTATCTTTCAATGTTTTTGCTTAAATGATAATGACTATTGTCTTAATATTATACCCAACTCGGCCTTGTGTACACCATAAAACAATAGGACATAAATTACTCTAACGTTCTACCAGTATAGCTGATACACTTGTTAGGCCTGTAGCAAACAACAGTTACCTACGTAGTGTATATTGGAAACTTTCAGACACTATGCGACGTTTGTTCGGAACATCTGAAAATTAAAATTAATGGAATACTTCATTCTCATTCCTCCTCTGGAATTTTGTCTGCAGATTGTGATGTCATATAAGTTTCTATATATAGGTGGCATTGTACTATGAATCCACGAATAAAAGTATTACACGTACTTTCAACAAATTAGAGAGTAGATATTTTATCAGACATTTCCCTCCTTTCTATCATATCTCTGACTGTTTTTAAAATACAGACAAAACTGGTAGCCTTTTATAGAACAGGTCTTTCTAAAAATCTTTGCCGAATGATCAATGAGCTCCAATCCATAAGACACGATCGGGGAAGCAATACTGAGAGAGACCCTATCATCACAGCCTACCAGTCATGGTAGCTTTTCTTTGAAGCTAGCCGCCATATTAGATTTCCGAAAATTTTGAAATTGCTTCTACTCAAGAACCTCTGTGTCAATCAACTCGAAATTTTGCATGTGCCATGTAGGCAACTTGCAAAATAAAATTGCGACTAGTCACTTAACTGTATCAATTAAGTAATACAAAACTCTTCTAATTTGAATTTCGCACGTATCATCATTAGTCGATGTTCTTGCAAAATTTCTCAGACACTTCAATCAGTAATGCGGTTTGGCGGCAGTGTATGTATTTGCAAAATATACTATGATAATCATTTCACTTCTTATCTCAATCGCTCGGCCCTCATCAAACTGCTTGCATGTATCTTTAATTAGATTATGGATTAATGATGGATATAACAAGCAAACATTTCGGTGTACTCTGAATCTACGTCTAAGGTACAAATTCAGAATTTCAATCAAGTTTGAGATACAACGCATTCAGAGTTGAGAATTAGATCACAAGGATAAAGATCACGTAAAGTAGTGTCACTTTCCTCCCACGTTGAGTTTTTCGCTAATACAACAACAGTACATTGTAAAAATAGCGGACGCTAGACGCGTCTTTACGCATTCACTGTAGTTGGCGGCGTTCAAATTTGAACGACTAGTGTTCATATTGTTAACACTTGTGTTCATATAATTAACAATGATGTTCTAAACCTGAACACGATTTGTGTTAACAACCATCTCCTTCAAGTGTTCAAAAACTCACCATTACAGAAATTTTACAATAATGTTACAATCAACAATCTTTAGTATGTTTTACTTTGGCTATATTAAATTTACTACTGCCTCGCTGTTCGGCAAACGTACACGAATTTAGATGTAACGAATTTCCCACTATAAAGTGAAAAATATATCCACATTCCCACTACAAAAATATATCCCGTACAGAATTGATGAAATCATGTTTTTTTTTTATAAAGGAAGTATACAAAACAATTTTACGCATTTGTTACGGGTTGAAATTTTGAAACTTTGAAAATAAATTAGAAAACCACCATGGACATTTTAATTTAAAATCGGTGTGAAATAGGCGTTCTACTCAAAAAAAAAAAACCGTTGTGTACAAGTTTGGTGCCTTATTCCGTCATGCATCAAAAGGGAAGTTACGACATATTTCTTGTAAACGAACGCTGCAGTCGTGATCGTGCGCAAGCAAGGCTAGAAAGGTATGTTTTCTGTCCAAAATAGTAAAAGGTGTTAAATTTTGAAGCATCTGTATTATTATCATTTGACATTAATTACTTAGTACTTTGGAATAGCCAAAATACGTGAAGAAACCTTTTTTTTCAGTGGCTGGTATATCCAACACTAGCTGTGAATACGTAGCGGTGATATCAATGTTACGCGGGTCAAAGGTCATCGCCAGAGAACTGTGGCGATGACCCTTGATCCGAGCGTGATTGACACGCTACAGTACCGCTGCGTAATCACAGCTAACACATAACTTTTAGTAGGTGCACAATCGCATGTAAAACATCAATTAAACATCGTGGAGTATACACTGTATTGATTCAGTATATGAGAGTTGGTTGTTTTTTTATTTTTGTCAGTTGATGACAAGAAGAAGCCAATATTTTGTAACACTCGGTGTTGAAAGGAGGCACTGTATATGAAAGTCTCCCCTTTTCCTTAACCTCAGGCCGACTTGTCTTTCATTTAAAGTCTTTTGTCGCCATATTACGTATTGCTGCAGTATTTTCAGGATGTGAAAAGTTGGATTTAACTTGAAATCGATGAGTTGTTACAGAAGTTGATGGTACAGAAATTGAAGAAGATGAGTGTGCGGGTAGCTGTCTGGAAACAAGCTTGAGAACCTCAGTTCATCTCTAATGTAGATTTAAACATTAAAGGGTCAGTAACTGGACTTTGATAAGTTTGTGTATTTTTGATCTGAACTAATCTAAGCTTTGGTAGCACGCTGTGATCAACTAAATGTGACTGGAGAATAAGCTTTCAAAGGCGTGTAGTCTACCTTATCTGGTATCAGGATGGAATGAAAAATAAAAGCAGAAAGCGACAGAAAATTCAGAATAACACTGATTTATTACCTCACGTGTTCACACACGTGGGCTAATGTTATAGCGATGTCTATCTGTCTGCCCGTGTGTGTGTGTGTGTGTGTGTATGTGTGTGTCTGTTTGTCTGTCTGTCTGTTTACACGATAACTCGACCAATCAGATCGCTGTATTTGCGCCATCAATATACTTGTATGATATAATTGATGATACATGCAACAAATATTGATGTGATATCTATCTTATTGTACTGAGAAGCATTTGGTTGAGTCAAGTAAAGAAGTAGCTCATTTGCATATTTTATGAAGTTTGGTAAGTAGTTATATAATTCCGAAACAAATGCACCGAATTTGATGAAATCTGCTGCAGATACTGATCCGACAAATATCTAACTGTGGTGTAAAGCATTCAGTAGATTGAAGTTAATTAAGGGTTCATTTGCATATTTAATGGACTTTGTAATTAGGTATATAACTCTTTATTACGGCATCAAATTCAGTGAAACCTGCTACAGATATTGGTCTGATAAATATCTAATTGTACTGAGAAGCATTTGACAGTGTCAAGAAAATAAATAGGCCTTTTTAATTAGTCATATAACTCCGAAATAACTGCACCCAATTTGATGATATCTGCTGTAGATACTGATCCGACAGATATCTAACTGTGGTGTAAAGCATTTAGTAGTGTGTAGTTAATTGAGGGTTCATTTACATATTTAATGAACTTTGTAATTAGGTTTATAACTCTAAAATTACGGTACCAAATTTGGTGAAACCTGCTGAAGATACTGATCTGATATATATCTAATTGTGCTATAAAATATTAAGCAGTGTCAAGTTAATTAAGGGTTCATTTGCATATTTTATGAACTTTGCCTATAGTGATATTACTCCAACATCACAGCATTAAATTTGACGAAACGTGCTACAGATTTTGATCTTGTGGATATCTCATAGTTCTGAGAAGCATTGAGCATTGTCAAGTTTATAAATAGCTCATTTACATATTTTATGAAATTTTGTAATTAGTCATATTATTCCGAAATAAATGCACCAAATGTAATGAAATCTGCCGCAGATATTGATCCGACAGATATCTAACTGTGGTGATAACCATTTAGTAGAGTGAAGTTAATTTAGGGTTTATTTGCATAATAAATGAACTTTGTAATAAGGTATATAACTCTGAAATTACGGCACCCGATTCGGTGAAACCTGCTACAGATATTGATTTGATATATCTAATATTGCTATGAAACATTGAGCAGTGTCAAATTAATTAACAGTTCATTTGCATATTTAATGAACTTCTTTTGAAGTGATATAACTAACTTCTTTCCAAATATACATTGTCTTTACAGGAGGAAATGCCTTTAAGAAACCGTCATACAAAAATGGAGTATACATTTTTTACATAGACGTGTTTTCAACACAACAAGTGTTTTTGTACGTTTTTAACAAGTATGAACATAAAACGTAATCCACAATATTTAAGCAAAACCTGTTTTCATATTTTTTTGAAAACGACCTATAGTGTTTATGTAGATTTTCTTTCGTTTATTTTTGATAGGAAGGTGTTAACGTTAACACCGTCGGTGTTTTCCTCTGGCAAACTTTAAAAAGTGACCATGTTTATTTGCCCATTTTACACTAAACAATTGTACTTTCTCAAGAAATGTTTCGTGCATTTGTGAAATACAATAATTTTATTGAAAGTCAGTGGTCTGATGTGTTATTTCCAGGCTTGAACACCCCCTGAACGCCTAAAATCAAAGGTGTTCAACAAATGCGTATCAAGTGTTCTAGCCTTTAACCACGGTCCCTCACCCGTGCTTTAAGACTTATGGTTGAACGGCGTCCGTGCGTTCAAAAAGTGTTACAGCCTTTGAACGCGCAAATGCGTTCATTTTTTAAACACCATTCATGTGTAACGTGTGTTCAGACGTGGAACACCATGGTGTTCAATATAATGACTGATGAACACGTGGCGTTCAAAATCTGCACACATGTGTTTAAAAATTGAACGTTGGTTGATCATTTAGTGTTAAATTTCTGAACGTCTAGACGCGTTCAAAAAGTGTCACAAAAAGGCGCCGTGTAAATGGTGTTCTATCCTTGAACACTTAATTTTACAGTGTAGTTGAAAATAATGGCCGCGACAGCAGGTTGCATCCCGCTTCAAAACATTTGAGTAGCTCAAAATAACAATAGATTAAATCGTATTGTACTTTATACTAGGTGAGGGCTGAAGCTGGCTTTTTACGCATTCATTTAAAACGAAAAGCAGCGGCTCTATCTTGTCTCAATATAGTTCCCTTACGAAAAAGTGAAGATCTTAGAATGTCAGAAAATTTTACTTTGAACGAAGGTGTCATACAGAATGCCTTCAACGATTTCAATTTCTCAAGGTTCATGCTCTTTGATTACATCATAGTGCTGAACGCACGCAGGTGACGCGTGAATGCTGTTTCCAAAAGATCAGTGTTCATTGTATGCAAATTAAGTAAATTAATAATACCTGGCCAGCATACCGATGTCAACCAGTGACGACAATTCAAGCACACAGGTGACGCTTGTACTGAAAAGACAGTGTTTTTAACACAAGCGTTCATTGTATCCAAATGCAGTAAGTATAATATTTGGCTAACAACGATGTTACGCAGCGCAGACAATGTGCACGCTTAAAACGGAACAAAACTTCAATGTATTATCCTACGCCATACATTGACTTCGCAATTTTGATGAACATTGTGTTCGCTTGTCAGCAACATCGTATCCGACTGCATGTGCAGTGTGAATTTTGTAAAACCTTGCCAAGCGTTATGCACAGACTTTGCATGGGTACAACAACGTAACACCTCAGGTGAATTGATCGATCGTCTATTTACTAACAAATAAACGTTAAATCAATACTCTTTCTATCAAATAAAAAATGTGTATAAGAATACGCCGAATTAGAAAATGAAAAGTAGCGTTTCAGAAGACAATAAAGAACTAAGAATCCTCAATAACTTACTTGTTTTACTTCTTCGCGTCACCATGTTACAAAGTGGGACCAGGCAATTAGCATATGACTTTAACTGAATTTGAAAAGTCTAATAAAGAATGACAGAGTGGGCGGGAATTTCCGACTTTGGCAACGCTCCTATTCCAGTTTGTGCATCTGACGTCCACTCTCCGGGTGAAGGATGATGCAATTTTATTAGCGCTTGTACGGTGTATTAACCAATCCGAACATGGCTGATGCAACACTACGTCGAAGAATAATAAGAACAAAACCTCATGATCAAAATATTACACAACCAACTTAGCTGTACAGAGATCAAAAACACGGCACCCACGCAGTACGCCATGGCGATTACTAGTATACATTTGCGTGAGTATAACCGTTTCTGATTTGAATTAGTACCTTAAAATGTTTCCTTATGCTGTTTTTATATTTCAAGAGTGTTTGCGAAGACCAGTTTTCGAAGGAATATCAGACAATAAAACTCCATTGCCGGTGGGTTTTTTTTGTACATACACCCCCTTGCAACTTAAACTTTTCGAACAAATTCTTAAAGATGATATATTTACTTGTTAGAGATGTGAGTATCAATACCTATTTAAAGTGAAAGATTTAAACTTTTGCTCAAATTTTCCTCAAAAGAATCGTTCAACTATTCTCTTTCAAAATCAATAACATTAAAAATTTGGGATCACAGTGCTAATTTTGGTACTTGAAAAACGCATACCCAAGATTTACTAATTATAAGACTGTAATGCAGGTATTTGAAATTCAAAATGGCCGCCATCCCTGTGTTAAATCTGTTGGGAAATAATTTTTTTATTTATTTAAAAAAAAAAACCCTAAGCCTTACACTGTTAGACCTGTAACTTTGTAAAAAACTAAAAATTTTCTTACGCCAATTCAAGAGCTCGAAAATGAGCTCCCACAAATAGTAGACCAGATAAGAATTTGTAAACATCCGAGAGTGCAAATATCTGTCCCGAGGCGCATTCACGTTAAGCGACACATTGCTTTGACAAATTTTGTGTAGAATATGTGATAAGCTAGTAATATATGTACGAGTGCTTCTTGAAGTATACAGCGTGTGGAGGGGTCGCAGTAGAACAATTGTAAGAACTAAGCTAAATTAACGAACCGTTCTGTTGAAGGGTGAGGACTCACCATTGACGATATACTGTATATCATAGAAAGCCATCAATAGATAGATCGATAGACTCATGATTACGAATTGGTAGCTACACCTTCCTCATTGTGATGGCCTTAAATGTAGCCATAAGGGTTGGTATGTACTCACACAGTACTTACCATTTTTAAGCGTATCGTCGAAACAGAGGAGAAAACCAGCAAGAGTTCGAAATGAAAAATGATATTCCCTTTAACAATTGCGCATTTAGTGTAAGCTCTGAAAATGATTTGTGAGAGGTTATGTAATCACGATTAATTTTGATTCGTTTAAATTCATGTAGGCACATGTATATTCGCAGTACTTTTGTTGGTGACATTTCATCATTGGACTCTTTGCTCCACTGTACCTTTCAAAGAGGAATACGTGAAACCTGGTGACAGAAAAACCATCTACTGCCCCCTGAAAGTGACAGAGCAAGAGTTGGCTCACTCGACCATCAGATGGACAAAAACCAAGGGCGGGTTTATCGCACAGGAAAATAGAAACGGCCATCAGAAATGTGTCGATGATACAAAATACTCGATACAAAATCGCACTGGGCTGACTATAAGAAGCGTTAACGACTCCGACCAGACTAGTTACCATTGCCGTTTCTTAATACACTCAAAAAAAGCTGCGGACTCGCACGATTCAGTCCAAAGGAGTGGTAAAGTCAAACTTTGGATGTGTTGTAAGTAGCCAAAAGCCATGGAAATTTTAACAAAAACAATAAAAGCTACATCACCATCAATAAAAACAACTGCAGCAGCAAAACAACAACAACAACAACAACCATCATCATCATCATCATCATCATCATCGTCGTCGTCGTCGTCGTCCTCCACCTCCTCCTCCTCCTCCTCCTCTCATCATCATCATCACCGTAAAGAAAAAAACATCAAGCCAATTTTGTCCGATTTAAAACGGGAATAACAGAAGAAATACTATGTCATTTTGCTCATTTGGTAGAGATATAACATTACCAATGCTATTTTGACTAGATGAATCTTTCTGCATTTTACACCCGCAGCCTCAATGATCGTATCCGAAAATTTGTCGAAAACTAAAAATGGCTCCGGCGTGGTTATTGTTCGTGAGTTTGATAACTTCACAGCAAATATTGAAACAAGAATGGTGAGACCTAAGACAACATTTACATGGTCCTTCAACGGAAGAACGTTACCTGAAGATCAACATCGCCATGAGTGTGTACCGGCAGAGAACACATTTTTCAACTGCTCAAGTACACTATCTTTTACCAAAACGCTTTCAAGCAAAGCTGGCAAGTACAAGTGCAAAGTAGCCAATGATTGTCATTCAGGAAAAAGCATATCATTTGAAATCCAAGTCCAACAAGGTAAATACATCGACACATTTTTACACCAAAAGTAAAAAATGTATGTCTTCTTATTTTGAAAATCCAATCTCAGGTAATTATATTTTGTAATTTTTAACGTGCAGGTAAGTATTAGAGCCAGTTACAAGAGAATTAAGCTCATCAAGCCACAAGGCAAACTTTCTATGTTGTCATCTTGCAACACTCTTGTAGCGTGAAAGGTATTATAGGATGTACGCTTACTTGATTAAACGATAGGTTTTAGAAGGGGAATATAGCACTGTCGTCAAAGCATACCCAGAAATTTTAACAGAGTGTGATATATGTGTGGGAAGAACAATACAGTCAATTTACATCAAAATAGTTGCTAAGGGTTCAGCAAACCGGACCAATCCTATTTTACACATAGCTTTCATTTTTTAAATTTATCCTCACCGAGCTGATCTACTTGTACATAAAGGCAAATATTACAAATAAACGCAAACATTACAAACTATACGCTCCTTTAATACATATATTGTATTTATTGTTGTCGAATTCTTAATAATCGCGTCGGCAATAATGCCGAATATCAAGGGCCTTTAGGAGATTTAGCGCAATCCATTTCTTTTCATTTTGTCTTCTTTCCAGATATCACATCAGGATCTTCCGCGGCAAACAAGACATTGACATTGTTATTGGTGCCGCTACTTATGCTTCGCCTTTTAGGAAAAGGATAGAAAACGTAATCTTCGTCTTCAGTTTCATTTACATGTAAACACGTCAAAATTCTGTAGTTGTATATATAGGCAACATTCAACAGACTACTAGGTGATATGGACGCTATCACATTAACATGTTCACAATTAAAGTACACAAAACTGTATAGAAACCCATAAAACTTATTGTTATCCGAAACATTCTATTTATTATCGATAAACTGTGTACAGTATTACCTCTCTAAAATACACAGTTTGATTTTTGTGTGCACAACCTTCGCAGTTGTAGACTATCTCCTTTGGAATGAATTCAAGACATCAAATAAATACCTTTGCCAATGTACATGAATGTTCGAAGAAGTCGAAAAGTGTACATAAAGTATTTGAATGTTTTTACACCTGGAAAGAGCCTAGCACAGTAACCTCGGGAAGAAAAAAACATTGTATCGCCTTGCATAAGTAAAAAGATAACTATTTTGAGTTTTGAAAATAGTTTTATACGAAAGTTTTCAAAGACAATTTGTCACATGTTTAACACAGCGTTTTTCGTTCATTACGCTGTTTTCCGTTTATTGTTCCATGTGCTTTCGATTTATTTCTATCATACATTTACATAGTCTGCTTCTTTGTTCAGATTTCAGCAGTTCACTGATGATATTTATGTTTTACAACATTTTGTTATGATACATCCAAACGATAAAATGTTTTATCGCTTTGGCTATTATTACTAAGTATAGCGTTCAATTGAATTTTTTTCAGACACGCTTGTCGTATCGCTCCCAAAAATACAGGAAGTTTAGGCCTGCATGCATGTACGTTTACTTATAAAGACGTTGACATTTCTCAGAGTGATTTATTCGGTCTTGAGTAGACTCTCTCTAGGAGAATAAAATCGTAACAAAATTAACTTAGGCGAACGTGTTTTTATTTGGAGAAACTTGTTTGCAAAAACAAATCATATTGGGTGTTTGGTTTGCACACCCTGAAAAGCGCGGCAATATTCCGGTAGCCACTTTCTTTCAGTTCGTTGTCTTTAATGACACTAAGACGTCTATTATTGTCTTGACCATTATTTGTCTAGTGATATGTCACTAGGTGACGTGGCCCTTGAATAAAAGCTTAGTGTTAGTTTCGAAATTTGGAAAAATGAAATAAAGTACCCGAGAGTTTGTCAACAATTGAGAGGTTGAATTATTCTAAGAACCTTGCATATGGCAAAACAGATGTTGATTGAGTGACCAAACTGATTAATATGCCTCGTTTCCATTCTTAATTCGTGATGACAATTTCTTTTATAATAAGTAAAACCATTTATATTTAGATATTAAAAACTGTACCTGTACAATTTTTTTATTCTCGCGATAAAATTTGAATTTTTTGCGCTCAGATTTATGGATAACAGTAAAATATAACGGAATGAATCGCTTTCATACCGTTTGCTTGTCGTAAACAAAGTGCACTGACCGCCAGCGACTGACCGGACAAAGGTCTTCAACTCAACAGGTTCATACGCACATAAACACAATTCGAGCTTGCTGACGTTAATTCTTAAGCCCTTTGTTATTGATTAATTTGCATCTACTTTGTCCATTTTAACATTGCAACTTTACCATCGTCTAATAAAATCGAGCGAAGTGAGAAATTGCTCGTTTGAAGTCGAATAAATCACAACCGTTCAGAATTGACGTCGCAGAACAAACATATCTTTCTCTCTTATCTGACAGTTGTCGACATGGCAAAGGTCAAATACCATTGTAACCATAAATTAGACTACTGTGTGTCAGCTCTTTAATGAAACAAACCATACACAACAAAGCGAAAAATCCTTGTCTGGAGAACTAAGATTGTCCAAAGGGACGTATAACTGGTGTGATGAATATTGAGTAAATGTATGTCACTAGAGATTTTGCAAAGAACATAAATAATTTATTCACTTTGTAATGAAGAAAGGGCATAGCCGTAGATGGAGTGTTTAGATTGAAGGGACAAGTACCTGCAACGCTTGATGCTTTTCTCTGCATAGTTACACGTATCTGGTTTGGTCTACTCCCTACACTTGTTAATTAATATGTAGGCCAAGCCTTGCTTATATGGAGCTTACCTTGCATGAAGTTAATTAAAAAATATTTTCCCCGCCCATACAAGACTAATGTCGCGCATATCATTACCTTAGTAGCATTCTTAGCATTCTTTTAGTGAAAAACGGTGCTAAGTTTATTTATTTATAACACCGCGCCAGAAAATGTTTCTTCTACTTATTTGTTACAGTATACGTATGGGTTCACAAATGGACAAGATATTCACTAGTCAATGGGGTTCTAAGAATTAAAAATTGTTGAGAAGTTGGCCTTTCCTCTTTAAAATAACTTTTCGTATCCCCTCCAGGGAATATTGTCAAAATTATGCATATAATATAATGGCCTGGTGCTCCTGACTGAAAGCATAGTGATTGACTCTAATAAATTATACATAAGCGATAGCTGTATCAGAATTTTTTCTGGAATAATTTTCTCGCGAAAGAAACTGACATTGGCCTCTAGATAAGGCACAGTGATGTTATTATTTGAGATTGGCCCCTGCTGTTTTGTGTACAGGAAACGAAAAGCGAGATATCAGCGAGTTTTACAGCAAGTGGACTCGTCTCATAACCACGCAGCAGTAGACGACATAAATTGAACTTCTCTTTCGTACGATACACTATGGAGGTAGGACACTCGATTAAGTCTTTTGACGATATCCTAGAACACGCTAGTAATTTCTATTTGTATTGGCACAAATGGGTCACATTGATCAAGACCTATTTCCAGGTTAACGATTTTGGACTGCATGTTAGCTTCAGGACGTTTGACGTAATGACAGCTTTCAAACATTTATGAGAATAAAGCTTGCACTGTTTTATTACATGCAGTAAATCTCAGATTTCGCCTACATGATCGCGACATCGAGATATCACTTATTAAGGCAATTAGTATGAATAAAGCTGAATTAATTTACCCAATAAAAGGTAATGTTGACCATGAATAACAAGGAAAAACCTTTAACTCACCACAACACAAAGATTAAGAGTAGATATAACATTTGACAAGTGTAAATGGCTTAAGCGTTATCATATAAAAAGGAGATGGAATCCGTAAAAGGGTGCAACTTGCGTTTTGGAAAGAAAACCGATATTAAAGATAGCAACAACCTATTAAAGATAGCCTAAATGTATGCCTTGCACAATGAACAGTGTACTTAGAGACAAGATTATTGACTTAAATGGTTCTTTGTGTACGGCTTTGTTGTGTACTGTAGTACAATTCGAATCAGTATTATTGAGATATACGCTCATTAACTGGCGTCCTAAAATATACGCAAATAGAAAGAGAAGTATTTTTCATGTTTTCCTTTATTTACGTTTTGTTTTAAAAATCAACCGTTTACTACTAGAGTTGAGCAAGTACTACCTAACTACCTAACACACAGAATATAATATCACGAAAAAATATTGGTTGATAGGGAATATTTCATGAAAAATTTTCCTCTTAAAATCCTCCGAACAATAAGGCAGAACGATATGATTCCATTTGGTTTGCATTTGCCCCAGTCTGTATACAAGAGCTTATTTATGTCTACTTGCCAGAAAACGATGGCAAGATTTCTTTTGACCGGCGACAGAATGCATATTTTTGTAGCTAGATGACAGAATCTCTGATACATCAACTTGCATTTTTCACAAGATGATAATATTCAAATTTCTAAGGCTACAGAACGGAGAATGAAAATATTGTCGAAAATATTCGATTGTATTATGTATCTGGGTGCAAACTAGAACATCATGAGGCACTGCGACTACCCGAAGGAATTAGTTAGTGTGTGGTAAACTTTAATAGGATAACTTTATGGAGGGGGTTATTGTCAATAAAATTTTCGTTTTACTGATCTCAGTACGTATCCTGTCATGCGTGAGATATGTGTTTTGCACAACAGTTTCACGCTATCATTCGGTTTCTTGCCATTACAGCGTCTTACGATGGCATTTGTCCGTAACTTATGATCCTCGGAGACTGTTTTTATGCAAATGAAAAAAGCTCATTTGAAATTGCCCTTTGTATTCGTCGGTAGGAAAAGCCCCAGTGGACTTTGAATGAATCTTGCATATATAAAATCATATACTAATTAAAACCAGCTATAATATGTGGAAATTGCGACGGTGCACTGACATTGTTGAAACACCTTATTTCATTCCTTATTTCACGGAGAAACGAAATATTCATTGATCGTCAGCACAACAATGAACAGCATTGTATTAGCTTCTCGTAAAGGTCGACGACCGATTTATTTCTTCATACAACCACTATTAAGTAGGATCAACAACCTTTAAAGCATCAAGACCGAAACTCTTGTTAGATATATGGTCATAAATTAACATTTACTCAAAACACATTCCCGTATCAAACTGCAGTTTTCATGTAAATATGAGATTGAAACGGTAACTGCATTTATGGATTTGGCAAACTGAAGTCGATTGCGAGAGTTCTACTCCAGACAGAGTGTCAGGCAAGCTAAATGTGAGTTAGACAACTTCTTTACTGCTAACGTACCTGTCTACTGGGTGTACATGTACCACTCAAAAACCGTAACAAGAGAACACTCAACAGGGTGGCAACATTCTGTGCAGCAGCGTCACACATATCACACGCAAAGGCGTCCTAAACACGAATCATGTTACAGTCCAGTAATCAGTTATAACTCACCTCAAACCAATTTCATGTTGGGTTGCGTTGACATAATTAGATGAGTGACCCAGGCGGCGCCGATATATGCATTCTACATAGCTTTGGAACTCGTGACAAGTGACGTCCGGGCATTAGGATAAAGGTTATCGAAAACACAAAAGAAAAGGAGTGACTGTTATCGATTGTTACTATGTAATTAAGTCATCTCTTTTGGAATCATTTATTTGATATCGGGGAGGGGCGGGTAGGAACTGGGTGATTTTGAAAAAAATGTCTCAGGCTTCATGTGGTGAATTAAAAATTGATGACATGCATCAGACTGAATTTTGCGAGCAGAAAATGGCTGTTGTGGTATTTGGAGCTACCTTCTTTGGCAGAATTCTCGCTACAGTACATAGCTTTTGTCTTGTGCTATGGCCTCAAACTGCATGATATGGAAATGCATTGTGGGTAAACAAGTCGATTTCTCACTTTAGCAATGCTTTGAGATATTTTTTCATAAACAATTTTTTTTATTTCTGACAAGAAGTCATGTATCGATTCATATTTTAGACATTTCTAGTATGAAATTCCTGTATATCATAAAATTTCACTTTTGCTTCTGCAATCTCTGTGGTAAAAATCCGCCATATTGAAGATATGATCGACCGCCTGAAACTTTTATGACTCATTCAGTGGCAAAATTGCATTTTAAGTACTGAGGATTGTAAACAAACATCTTTATAATTGGAAGCCGCTGTTCTCAATCACTGGTTCAGGCAGTAGTTGTTTGTATTAAACTATATACATTTTCAGACTCTGTTATTTTCCATTAAAAAATATCAAAGTTCAACTTGATAAAACCTGAAGCAACCTGCTTTTTGAATTTGTATTATAGTTTGCCATGTATGTATACGTAGATTACATGGCCTAAAGGGATAAAGGTACCACGTATATCAAGATTCAGATCCTTCTGTGTATGAATATTTACTTGTACTCGCTATGTATTACAAATGTGAAAACGCTAGCATTGAACTAAATGTGTCATCTGTTACGTGAGTAACGGAAGGTATAAAAGCGATATCCCGATACCTTGACTGAAGAAATTATTGAAATCCGATTTGATTGCAAAATAAAGGAATACTACTAAATACCAATGCCTGGTTGTATGTAAATGGAGGAAGACGAAGGAAATTTATTCTGTGACTTTTAAGTGAATGTGTATCGCGAAAGTCGGTGCTTATGTTACATTTACTCTATTTTTTCGGCCATGTTTTGTGATACTAATTCTGCGTTGTACTGACCTTGAACAGTGGACTTGTGAAGTGTATACTTTGTAAGTCTTCAGAAAAAGCAGTTGTTGACAGCAGTGGACAGCCCCATTATCCATTCCTCTCTTCTCCATGGATATGCCGCAAGTCGTCTTCACATTCAACAGTAATAATGACAACAAATGTTTTCATTTCAGTACTTCAAGTTGACTTGTCACTAAAATATTAACGGACACGTGTACGAGTTCTGAACAAGTTTAGTGGTCTTTTGATTGATTTGCCTAGATTAGATTGTTTGAACTTGAAAATAGCTTTGTTCATACTGACGAAAATTGCTTAAAATATCATTAATAAAAGTTGCCTTACCGATGATTAAAAACGTTGCTCAAAATTGATCAATTTCCTTAAGCTACCCCACCATAAGTCAAAATGTTCACCTCTCAACCTTGTCTGGTTGGATTTTTGCCAATTGCAAAATGCATATTGAGAAATGCATGTTGTGAACCTTATCTGAGAGGGACATTCTGTCGATCATTTTATATTTGAGTGTTCGCAAAGTCATTCTAACATGAAAGAGCCATTTAGTTTGGTATCACCGTAAACGAGCTATGTATGGGGTCAAAGGATACATTTACCGAATAGTTATTGTAAAGTTGTCACCTTTGACCCTAGTTTTCACCACCATGAAATGTTCAGTAGGTCCCACATATAGGCATTTCTTTTTGCGACGGACTTGCTGCTCAAGCCATGTTAGTAGCTCAATTACGAACCGCTAATATTTAATTCGTGAAAGTGAGTTTTCATTAACGAAACTATTCTGCATCTTCCTGACAATGATTAAATCCATGTCTCAGCATGTAGACGCAATGTCAACGTAAGGGATAACATTCATCCTTTTCATGTTCCAAAGTTTACAATTGAATCCGGATTTTGCACGGCATTTGTAAATCTTGTACCAAACTTGCAAACCTTTACAGCAGGCTACCATACAACGTTTTACGCGCATTTGTTTAATCCAGCTTTGCTGCGCATGTCTGGCTGATTCTGCTTGGTTAGGTTCACAAAAGACTGCATTGAGCACTGTCGATTTCCATCGAAGACACACCTTCATTGAATATTTAATATATATATATATATATATATATATATATATATATATATATATATATATATATATATATAATATATATATATATATAAAGAGTGCTCGATGCTAAAGCAGAGCATTATAAATAATAACACAAAATTACTTCAAGTACAAAGTAATGATATCTGTTACTTAAGTTTCATGCATCCTGCAATCATCAGATAGAAGAAGTGAAACATCGGAAATTTCATGGATGCGCACGATTCATCGATGACATATGTCTCCAAAATGATGGTGGAGAGTTCGGTAGATCGTATGAGCAAATTTATCCTGCAGAGCTCAAGTTGAAATGTGAGCATAACGGGCAACATGATACATTTCTTGAAATGGATATATCCTTAGTGGATGGAATATTTGTCCATAAACTCTTTGACAAGCGCGACGATTTCAAGTTTTTTATTGTCAGAATATCTCCGCATTGATCATGCAACACTTCTAATAGAAGACTTTCTTCCGAAAGTTGCTAGCCTGTACAACAGCATGCTGTATCAAGGAGGAGAACAACATGAAATCATCTGACAGTTTCTAAAGCTATATTATAGTATCCTATACTTTTGAAAAATTCAATACAACACCTAAAACATCATACATAACATCAGACTCCGCATAACTTAAGGTGTGGTGGTACCAGATCAGTACTGCTTGGGGAGCCAAGGCAGTTGACTGTGTTATTTTCAAATGCCCGAAACAGTCGCCTTGGTAAATAATTGATAAACACTTATAGAGCTTTTGATGATGTTCATTCTTTGCCACATGATAATTGTTATAAACTAATCCTGCTGATATCATATCTTCGTCATCATCTGATACCATCGAAGAGAACACATAATGATTCGCTCTTTGCATTCGCATGACGTTATTATACACCATTGTTGTACTTAATTCCGTCCGAGAGAATATATATATATATATATATATATATATATATATATATATATATATATATATATATATATATATATATATATATATATATATATATATATATATATATACACACACTAGCAATGCTCGGCCACTAGCTTTTAAGCCCGGTTGTGGTGAGTTTTTAGAGCAATCTTCCAGGCCCTGGGCCCTTTAGGCTAGAACTGAAGAGCCTGGTAAGTTCATCGCCGACTAGCGTGTATACACGGACATGTTGCATTATATTTGCAATGATGTCATAATTTATCATTGCATAAATATCACATTAAGGATGATTACTCTAAAATTTCTCACTCTGCTATGTCGATCGACGTCTAAAACTTTGAATGAATTTGTTTTGTGGAATACATTTACCCCATGGTTCTTCCTATTCGTTTCTATTGCCCAGTGTTGTCCTTATATTTAAAAGTAGCCGGGTAATTTAAGAAAGCAGACGGGTGGACTGCGAGGGAGCGAAGCGACCGAGCTGCGAGTGAGCGTAGCGAACGAGGGGGGGGGGAGCGCGAGAGGGGGGTGTCCCCCCTCTCGCAAGGCGATAAATGAAATTTTGGAGTGGAAATGGTGTTCTCTGGTGGCATCTGAGGTGTCATTTAGCTGAGACTGAAACAGTACTTTTGTTGTGTGTCTTAGACGTGGCTCACATACAACAAAACAAACAAACATGACTTTGTTTCGTTTGCATTATTTATGACACACTTATGGTTTTATTTGCAGTGAAGATGTAACATTTAATCTTAAATCACACGCTGTCTGATCATTTCATTGCTCATTTCCCATTCTTCATTACCACATAGTAGTTTCCTAAAAACCATCAAACTCATTCTATTCTAATCAAAACACATTCGCTTTGTTAAGAAAAACATCGGTATTAAAGATAATTCACTGTAACAGTGTTCACATTTACGAAAAACAATGCGCGTATATAGAATACTCATAACAATGAAAAAATGCGTAGAGTCGATCAATGCGTAATAACAACCGCGTAATAATATTACGCAACGATAAAATGTCTCGGCCTGCGGCCTCGACATTTTATCGTTGCGTTGGACTTTATATACCAGAAGAGCCCTCCTACTCGGGCTTTATCCTATACAAAGATCGGGCTCAAAAAGCCACAAACGGGTATTTAGAAACTGTTTTATGTTTGTGCAATTCCATGCGGGGAAAGGGGTCGCGAAACTGCTAATCGTATGTGTGCCGTCTAACAGCTGGCAGTGCAATCCCGAAATTACAGGTCTATAAAAATAATCTAATGACGTTAAAAGTAGCCGGGAAAAAATGCAAAACAACCGGGTTATTTACCCGGCACCCGGCTTCTAAGGACAACACTGATTGCCCTGAAAACTAATCGAAAATAACGAAGCGTCAAATAAAAATAAAAATCACAACTATTACAAAGCCATAAATTTAATCGATGTATGACTGAACAAAGTGAAGCTTTTTAGTCCGACATAATATTGTGCAATACTGTAAAATACAAAACAATCCAATGTAATTCTGTAATGTGATATAATATTCGATTATATGCACCTATTAAACGCAACACACATTTGTATATTGTGCCTTAGGCGTACATTAAATTGTAGATCAGTATCACAGTATTTATTTATTTATTTATTTAATTGGGTCCTAGAAATTCTGATGTAAGATTTTTTCGATATTTTGTTTTGCGTTATTAGGACATTGATTATTATTATAGACCCTGGTTTCTCTACAGTCTATGTTATTATCAAAAAAGTCACACGAAAACTGGTACGTATATTAATTGGATGCAATTGCTGCCATAAAAACAAAAACAAAACTTATCATCATGTGTTTAATACACTTGCAAATCACAGTTATGCATAGCATTGGAGAAGCCAGCAAGCTACGTTTACTTACTTTTTGTAACACCATTCTATCGTTTTCGGTTGCCCGGTCATCGACGTTTGGTACCGATTCAGCGTTATAGGTATCTACGGTTTAGAATATATTTTGCTTAAGTTTTTACGCACTGTTTGTTGTAATGTGGGAATCTAAACAGTAAATCGTTAATCACTTGGGTTTCGTGTTCATAAAGGGAATAACAAGACCAAGGATCGAATTTCATTAATTCAAATTAGCATTAATTGCCTTGCAAATTTTTCAAATTGTTACTGTAATAAATGAAGGAAGACACACTAACCATTATCGTTTATTTATAGGCGAGGACGAGAGGAAAGCCAAAAATTAACGGGCGGGCTTGCCGAGCCTGTTATTTTCATGATTATATAATCAACGAACCCAAGAAAACTGTCAAAATTTACGAAAAATTCCCAATTTATATCTTCGTCAATATTGTTTAAGGGGTAGATGACAGTTGTTTAATTATATGGCGTTTACTTAAAGGAATCAGAAACTATCAAACGTTAATTTTGTACTAATGCAGCTCGAGAACTGCACATTAGTCGTGCTGTGCTGGTCAATGCCAATGCCTTACATGCCGAAATGAAAAACAACGCCATCATATTATTGCAATATTTAACTTGTTCAAAAGATCCTGTAAGAGCCATTTAGAAAAGAAGCCTTTTTAGAAAAAAGAAAATGGTGTTAACGTTTTTGAATTCTTTTGATAAATTTATCACGGTTTTATATCATCATAGCTTGCTAAGAAACTAAGCTTTGTCTTAACGCCTAACGGTGAATATCATTTGCTGAGCAACGGTTGAGAAAACACATGACGCCATAAAGGACAATGCTTCAGTCATTATCAGCTCCATATTTCTTGGGAGATTGGGAATTGTCATACTGCACTATTAGCCAAGGAAAATATGGTGAAGGGTTTTACAAAAACGTGAATAATAAATTTTCTCTGTATATTTTGTTTAGTCACCGCTACATGTAAGTTGTTACTCTGACTGCGACCGCTCCATACGCTGTAGACTTCATGAAGCACTCATACTCACATAGCCGCCATTGAGCATCGCACACAAACTTTAATAAAGCAATGAATAAATCACTTAACTGGACTAGTGTCAATCATTTCAACGCTCTCTAGTGCATCACATTGGCTTTGCCGTACATGTTGCTTCATCAGTTACAAATGAACAAGAGTAGGAATTTAAAGAAGACATAAAAAACTACTATGCCATGATCGACGAGACAAACAAACATGTGGGACCGAGGCAAGACGATAAAGGGGGGAATAAGGGACATCATTAAAATACTATCCGTAACACGAAAGCGGAGCGTTTCGACTGTTTGCAACGATCATAAATTGCAGTCGCAGTCGCGTTTGCACATACTCCGACAGAATATTGCAGGTAAATTTGCTGGGTAGGGAATACTGTTCAGGGAAACCTGTCAGTGAAGATCTAGCTAGTAAACCTCCTTGTGAACTACATCAGACAAAATGGTAGCGACAAATTTACTGGTAACGTGCGGAGAGGGGTGATTCAGAATACCGCCAAAAAATTCAAGTTTTCCATTGTACAGTGTAAAAAGGATCTTTGATCGCCATGTAGAAAATAAAACTTTCACTGCTGTGAAGAAACAAGTCAGACGACATCGGAAACTTCTATAACAGCGCTTTCCTGGAGAATGGACGGAAGGCCCGTCAATCACATACAAAGCCATGAAACAGCAGCTAGAGAGATAACAGTTGCCTCGACTATGACGATATGTAGGGCGGTCAAATCGAATGACTGAATTTTCATTGGAGAGTTGGTGAGAAACGACTTGATTGAAAGCAAAGCGCGGTGTAAAATGTTATAATATGCGTATCAATGGCTTTGCGCTAACGTCAAAACAACCAAACGTTGATACTTTTACACTCACTGCTTACAAAAGAAACGACTGTTGCAAACAGTGGAAACGCTCCGCTTCGTGTTATGGGTAGTAATTGCTTGTGGATCTTAATATTTCTGAACTACTGACGAAATTCCTTATTATACATGACGTTAACGTATGTGAATTAAGGATAACGAATGTTTTTTACAAGTGCAAGTTTAATGAAATGCGCAGATGACCTCTCTCCATGTGTACACTTCAAATTCTAATTTTCTGATGCCTTTCTCTAAATTATCGTTTTAATGATTTTTGCTGAAGTTCCATGAAAAGTTTTTAAAGACTTGGCAACACACACATCCCCCC